>MQRK01199891.1:81467-91601 GCA_001938485.1 Girardia tigrina
CACTAAGAAAATTTTTCGAGGATTCAGAATTTAATTTGGAACAGTGGGAAATAAGTTATGGAGAATTATTAAAACAAAATAATAATTTTTTTTCGGATACCGATGCTGATTGGCACTGGCCTGTGAATAACTGTACGAGTTTTTTTCATTGTATTTGGAAGGCGATTAATGAAACAACGAAAGATTTCGAAAGTCGGCTTGCTGAATTTACAAGCAAAGTCTTAAAATTCATTGATGAAGATGCTGATTGTAAGCAATTGCTTGATGCTTCTGAAAAAACCGATTTGCAAAATGGCGAATCTACTGGAACAAATTTGGAAATTTTTGCTGTTTCTATGTTAAATCAATGGAAAATTAAAGTTACCACCTTAGATGATGAAGCATTTGAAATGGCAAAATCCTGGCAACCTTACGAAAGAAATTTGGCAAAATTACGCGGAGAAGTTTCTTTTTTGTTAAATTGTTGAATATTTTATCGCTAATGAATCCCGCATGAAATTTAGACTAATTTAACGTCATATGCGTATTTATTTGTTGAAATGGTCAAATACGCTGAAGATAAATCGTCGAATATCGATGAAATTCATTCTAAGTAAATATAGAATTAATATTACGTACGATAAGACAATATATTAAGTTTTATTTATGAAGATGTTTCACCAGAAAAAACTATTCACATTGTTAAGCACAATGAGTATTACGGATTAGAATTATAAAATTAATTTATAATTTCTTATTTTTTATTATTATTTTTTACAAATAAATTATAATTCTTTAATTTTATTTTTTTTTATATATTACAGAATGAAATTAAGCTATGAAATAAAGCAATGTAATGTACAATTTTTGTTGATTTTTACTTATGTAGATATTTCAGAAAGACTTATATTATATTTAAAGGGTAATTTAAAAAACTATGTTTTAAATTTTAAATATTTTCTAGACACTCGAATATAATACGCGTGTACTATATTCGGGGGAAGACTGTAGCAACAATCCAAAAATGATCAATAGAAAAAATCGATGGCCGACTTTATTTGGAATCAAAATTCAACTACAACCAGTAAATAAGGATTATTTCCGATTAGAATGATTTAAAGAAGACGAAGAGTTTCTAAAAGTTCCTAAATCGAAATTGAAATTGACTCATAAATATTTGTGGTGTCCGTATTTGATGTATCATACGGAAAAGTAAAGATAGATTTGCAAAAAGTTCACGATAGAAACGTTACGTAAGCGTAAGTTTTTACGCGACTATAACCATGAGAAAATGTGATTATGAGTTTGTGTTTCCTTCAACCTCTAAACCTTATGTATGTTCTCCACCAATTTGCACTTTAAACTTTATTATAGGAAAAATAAATCAATATATTAAAATTTTAATTGCATATTCGGATAAAGAATCAAAATGTGCACTAAATACATTGAATCAATAATCGAAATGAGAACTTTTATAATTTTGAAAATTTGAATTTATCGATTTTCACAAACTTGCGCATGTGCTTCACTTTGCTTGCACACTTGTATATGTGCAACACACTTTGTTCTATCGATTGGCATTTGTGTAGTATCGATTAGCACACTTGGGCACTGTTCAGCTATCGATTAGAACTTTTTTGCACTGTTGCTATTGTAAGGATGACGGGTGCTATGGCTACGATCGCCATTATCATGATTACAACCACCTTGGTTTACTGCTGCCGTTTATAAGGTGACGAAAATGGTTGCTAGAGTAATCGAAACCATTTCTATGGTAATCGCGACCTTGGAAACGACCTCCCCACGTTTGCTGACCTTGATCTGGAAACCCCTCACAAAGTTATGAGATTTCTATCTACCCGGGGGGTTGGTAACTTATAATCACATTTTCCCATGGTTACAATAGCGTTTTCATTGGTTACTGTAACATGAAAAAGGTTTGTGTACCGAATTATAGAGTAACTGAGCCATTTCATTGGTTACTGTGTTATGTTGCCATGGTTACGTCACCGTTGTCATGGTCATCAAGATTATCGGAAAATTTATCGATTGGTCCAGAAAATTTTTCCCCTACTATTTATCTTTAACACGAAGACCTTTCTCATTTGTAACTTTAATCAATTTTATGAGCTCATTTTCCAATTCTCAGAATTCAGTATTACATGTAAATTTGTAATAAAATAATAAAACAAAAGCAATACACATTGCTTATTCTGTAAGAGGATAAACAAACTTTTGAGATGAAAAAAAGAATAACAAAAGAACTGTCTTCTCTAACAAAATGGGATTCATAAAGAAAAAAACTACCTCAAACTACAGCTTTGTTTGGTTTTATGTGCCGATCTCTGTAAAGTTTGAAGTTTTTTATAAAGATGAAAAAAACCTATATTTATTTTCATTTTTTTAATAATTTATTGTCTTTCCTTTCATAATACCTTTTTCCTATACATAAAAGTATCAACAATTTAAACAGATCAATGATCGTATAAATAATTTAATTTGTATTTACACAGAAATCCTTTTTGAAAATTTTTGTAAACAAATATAAGATCACATATTAGGAGTCACTGAATTAAATAGGGAAATTTTTCAAATTCAGAAAAAAAATCTTTTCCCATCAAAATTTTCTGTCTCATCTTAATTTTCAATAAATTAAATTATTATAAAGTTACTATTTTTATATTATGATGCAAATTTTTAATTGAATTGAATTTTCAAATTTTCAATAAAAAAACATTTTAATTGTTTTAATTAAATAAAATATTAAAAATTATATTTTTAATATAAATGAAAATTTATATGTATATGGCATTCTTTTATCATTCAGTAAATAATTTTTTAGATTAGTGTAATTTTCCATGAGTTATTTGTTTCATCCTATAATTATTATAATTATTCAAACTTCAGACATTTCTATTAGTGATTTACGTCAGTAATAATATTATAATAGATAAAGTCTCAAACTGAGTATGGTTATATTTATACAGTCTCTAATGACTTCTTATAATTATAATCAAATCACAGACATTTCTGTCAAAAAAGATTTAAAAGAAAAAATTAAACAATTATAATATTTTACAAAATAATATTTAATAGCATCATTAAATACTTTTCATACTTTATAAATGAAGATTTCTTTTATTTTTTATCAAATAATTTAATTTTAATAGTCATTTTTATTCAAAAAATAATGCTATAATATATTATTAAAAATTTGTCCTATTTATAAAAATAAATAAATTTTTAGGTCATTTTAGAAGGTCAAGGATTACCCAGGTTTTTGTGGACAATCATGAACAGTCTGTGTACCGTGTTTTTCAGTCCATCCAATATGGTCACATATCAGTGGAACTTGCGGTACAAAGCTATAACAGAATGTATGTACTTCAAAATTTAAAAAGTTTGAAAATTACATTAAAATGCCTAAAAAGTAGAACAGTCATGATAAAACATTTATAATTAAATATAAAAAATTCTCAAAATGAAAACGACTTGAAATAATGAAATGTCTTAAATCGAAGTAACTTATAGTTATTTCCATTTTGTCAATTTTAAGTTTATCCAATTAATCTGGCTTGCTTCTATAAACTTGATATTTTTAATATCACGAAATATTGCACCAAAATTTTACAGGGGTTCAAATTCGGCGAATAAGGAAGAAAATCGATACCCCTATCAGTAAGTCTTTTTAAAAGAATCTAATTAACCGATTTCTGGAGAGTTCAATGAATATTTTGAAGACTTGCTTCTTTCTATGTGATCTTCAAAAATCCTGTGTACATCAATAATTGGTCCCCTTTTTTAACCACGTAGAGAAGAAATGATATCGTTGTTCAATGTGTGGAAATAACGTTTTCCACTGATGTTTTGCACTAAAAATACTAGTCTAATAATTGATTATGCGGATATGACACATCGAACAGTAAGTCGAATAAGATGAAATGGTTTGATAACTGAACAGTGAAGGTTTTCGGTAGCCTATAATCTCAAATTCTGCTTGTTTATGTATCCATCTATATGAAAATTTTCCTAGTCCATAAACCAAATTCAATTGAAATCAATAACTCCGCTTTCTGTAATGATAATAATCTTGTTCGTAAATTTGAGACCATTTGTACTTGCGACTTTGCTGTTCATTGATTTATCTTTTTTTATGGAAAATGATCAATATCAATTTCCATTATTCATTAAATTGATGATCTATTTATATCTAAAACTCTTGAAGCTTATCTTTAAGATGTATTGAGCCTTTCATTAACAACCGTGAAAAATTTTTAATCAAACACTTCTCGCCCTTTACTAACGATGACAACACTCAATCTAGAAATCTCAAAAACAACAACAAGACTGCTCGAAGCGATCACAACAATCCCGAAAGACGTTCTCAATAGCAACAACAAGGAGAAGCTGAACGAGATTGCGGATACTTTGATTACACTTGCGAAGATGTCACTGCTACTGGATCAAAAGGAACTGACCAAGCAACAGATTGACTCTTCAGGTTCAAAGAAAGAATGAGAGAATCAGACTGAAGGATAAAGGAAACGACCCGACACCGGAGAAACAATGGACCAACCGGCTCTTCCATAGACCGGAAAATCAGATCTTGATATACCGGCACATCAACCGGAAATCGATCCAATTGATAACAGTCCTAAATTTGATCATTATATACTATGCAACAATAATCATTTTATTGAATTGTCTAATGACGATATCATTATATTATTTAATTCATTTATTGACAATAGCTCATTTAAAAGAAAATTTGAAAGATTTACATCTGAAAATAAAATAGATACCTCATATTATCTAGATTTTTTTTAATAATAACTTAGAATTAAAAAAAATACAGCACTTTTTTTAAAAATCTAAGAAATAAAAATATACCAACACTTTTTTTAATTACTTAAATGATTTTCATGATATGATTTTCAAATATTACAATAAAAAGAACAAAAGTTTTTTTAATGAATTTTTTACACAACTCTTCTCGGAAATCTTAACAAAATTTTTGTCTAGCAAAAAATTTTTTAATAATTATAATGTAAATATTGACATTTCAAAAAATATAGAAATTGACAATATTACATATAAAGAAATTTTCCACAACTTTAAAATTAAAATTCTGAAATTAATCTTTTTTGAAAAAATCAAAAATGAATATAATTCGGTCATGGAATCCGATAATGACGGTTGGATAATATCGAAAATTCAGAAAAAAACAAACTAGTTAATAAAAAATATACTAACGAAACTAATACACCAGAAAAAAACTATCTAGTTATAAAGATATTTTAAATAAAAAAATATTACCACCAACAATGGCAATACTATAAAAAACTTTAATATAAGAATAAAAAATGATAAATACAATAAAAATAATTTAATTCAAAATAAAAAAAATGAAAAGGACCACCAATCTTTGTTTAAAAAACCCAATAATTCACTTGATAACAACCGTGAAAAATTTTTTCCTTCGGGTTTCCGTACGACAGAAAGGCCAAAAGATTGCTTGGGTGGTGCCGAAAATATAGATAGAGCGAAAGATTGTTCCGGTGAATCTCAGCAAACTTCTAAAAACGCTGAGAATGTTATTGATTGCTTACCTGATTGGAGTAAAGCTACTGATGAGGATTATTCTGGTCACACAAATGACGAAATTCACATCACCCCACCTGCATCTGATGATACCATTCAGAAACCGTTGTTCTTCTTCCTACCGAAATTGTTAGCGGATTTCACCACTAGAGAAAACTTTGGTCATTATTGTGACATTCTTATTGAAATAATAAAAAGACAATCCACAGCAGTCGCCACTGTGGTTAAAGCTGATCGAATAAACATGGTTGATCTTTTATCGAAAGAGGCAAACATAAAAAATAGGCAACGCAATATTCATCGATTCATCCATAATCTACACACTCTAGCTGAGGACGTCAATAAGACGATAAATCTTGATAGGTCCTTTCTAGACAGACTATTCCGTACTGCTTTTGAATTGGTCATTCCCACACCACCGACCTGGAAAGAGACTCTCTTAACACCGAGAATTTCCAACTCCATCTCCCCAGATCGACTTGACTCGATTCTCTCCGAGATCTGTGACAGGTGCCACCGATACTGCAACGGTTATGGCATTGCAGTAGGCGTCTTGATAGAAGAAATGCAAGATGACATGCATAAAATTCAGATTATTCCTCCTATTAGACGTGCTTCCCCTTCGATCCAGCTGGATAACCCTGTCACCCCAAATGGTCTTCCGAATTGCTAAAGGCGATGAAACCTTTATTAAGAAAAACATATCATACAACGACTTCTTAGGAATTGATAAAGTCCTCTGTCCAATCTGTCTTTCAGATTTTCAGTGGTTCCTAATTTTATTTGATAAACTCTCTAAAACATCGACCGTTTTTAATGCACTGGAATCATTAACGGAAGAACAACAACATATGTTCGTTCTTCCGGATAGATAGGGAAGGTTGAACTACAAAGTGCTCCGATGATATCGAAAAGACAAAAGCTTTCACACAGAGTGGTTACTGGATATCAAATGCTATTTGGCAATTGTATCATGATCAACCAACCAACTCTGATGTTAGAGACATAATTTATTTAATGATATTACAAAACCAAACAAAGCCAAAAAAAAATAAATGTAACTTGAAAATAACTAAAGAAAAAACAGATAGAAATAAGATAAAGACCAGATGACCGTATTTATAGCTGAGAACAAACACAATAATATCGAAACTTTAGAAACTCTTTTTACCGAATACATCCTACATACTCGAAATAAATGAAGTAAATCTTTCAATAACTTGAAAACTTCAAAAAAACAATGACGTAAAAAAGATAAAAACATTCGATACTTATACAGTGTACAACCTAAAAAGACAATCGAATTGATTCTAGACGATACTGAAGTTGATGGGACACTCCCCCTAGACGAATTGGAGGCCTATGCGACGTCAAAGGCTGGTATTTCACCAAACACTGATTGGTCGAAATCGCCAAATATAAAAACTGGCCCTAAATTTAAATTTCAACATCTGACACCCGAAGAGGTGTCAGCAATATTAAAAGACACAAGTAAATCAAGTCCAGGAATTTCTAATGTCACATACTCTGACATTGACTATTGTGACCCAGGGTGTCAATTCTTGTCTGTTCTCTTCAATAAAATAATTGACGCCGGTATTATACCTACACGATGGAGAAAATTCCTGACAGTTATGATCACTAAACCTGGTAAGACTGGCGCATATCATAAGATTAGCTCATGGCGCCCTATTGCTCTTCTCGAATGTATCGCTAAGTTATTCACCTCCTGTCTTTGTAACCAACTTGAATCCTGGTTAATGGAAAATAATCTCACTCCGTCATTTCAAAAAGGCACTGGCCCCTCGGATGCTTGTGCTGAGCACAATAATATCCTTCGTATCTTGCTTGAAGAATTTGAAAATGTCCATGTTGCATTCCTCGATCTGACCGATGCCTTTGGCAGTATGCCAATTGAACACATCTTGGGTATACTGCAACGAAAGGGATTAGATGACCTATCTTGCTTCCTAATCAGAAACCTTTATTCTGATTGCAGCTCTGTATATACCTGCAGCGACTGCACCACTGGGTTCACTCCAATAAATAGAGGGGTAAGACAAGTTTGTCCCCTATCTATGCTTCTTTTCTGCGTTGGTATTGACCCAATCATCTCTCAAATACAAGAAAATGAATCTTATGTAATTCTGACTGAAGCTGGTAGATTAGCATGTCTGGCCTATGCTGACGACATTGCCATAATTGCACCCAGCCGCCAGATTCTACAAGAAATGGTAAACACTGCAACTTCTTTGGTTTCCTGGTGTTCCATGCAGTTCAACGCTTCAAAATGTGGATACCTCTCAGTCCCACTAGAAGCTGAAACCATATTCATAAACGGAACTGCAATTCCTATTGTGGATGACGATGAAGGATATCGTTATCTTGGAGTAGACTTTACAAGAAGACC
Organism: Girardia tigrina; assembly: GCA_001938485.1. Lineage (NCBI taxonomy): Eukaryota > Metazoa > Platyhelminthes > Tricladida > Dugesiidae > Girardia > Girardia tigrina. The sequence continues at coordinate 89,458 of MQRK01199891.1, forward strand.
AAACACTCTCCGGTAAGGTTGTTCAAAAACCTCATTAGAGACCTGAAGAAAATTGCCAAAAGTATCCTATTCCCATGGCAATCCACAAATTATATAGTAGATTAAAATTCAACAAGTGGAGCCGTCAAAAGGTTGCTGGAATATCCGCAACAGCAATCTCTGAAAGTTCCGTCAGCTCATCAATCCTGTACAATAACGAAATATCAAACACCGAATGGCGATTTCTTCATTTAGCTAGAACGGGCAGTCTTCCCACCAAATTCATCCCAAACATGCCGTTTTCCGAGACAAGATGCCGAGCATGCGGCGCTGCGGCTGAAACGCAAGTTCACGTACTTTGCGTCTGATACAGAAACCTCCCACTAATTAATGCGCGGCACGACGCAGTTCAGAATTTATTTGCCGAAGCATTATCAACAGAAAAACCGATCCTGGAAATTCTTATTAACAGGGAGTGCACCTGGTCAATGACCAGTAAACGAGTGGATCTCCAGATATACAACCGCGGAGGAAGAGAAATTTGGCTTATCGATGTCAAAACTCCTTATGACACGAAGAAACTATTAAAAAAAGTAAGAACAGACAACGAAAAAAATACAAGCAGCTTCAAGAAGAGGCACAATTAAATAACAAAGGGTGGGTAGTTCGCCTGGGCACTCTTGTGGTTGGCTGCTTGGGTTCCTGGCCGGAGAAGAATGATGACATGCTCCGCTCGTTCAAATTGTCCAAAACGACATTGACAAATCTCCGAAGAATGTGTGTCGTCTCCAATATCAAATACAGTTCGGTGACTTGGAGCAAGCACAACACTACAGAATGGAACCCACTAACGAAGGTAGAATGAAGCGTGATCGGAGCTGAGTATCTCAACGAACGACTTTAGTTCGAGATATCCGATTGCTGTCGCCGGACGGCATATTTACTTGTTTTCTAATAAATTTTGTTTTTTTTGTTCTAGCACTTTGTCGATGTTTTAATTTGTTCTTATGGTCTTTTCTTTGTAATTCATCCTTTCTTTATCATATGAAACCGATATGCCAATATTAATTTTTTTTACCAAAATTTACATCTCTATCGATAATCACCTAAACCTTTAGTCATCAGCCTTAGTCTAAACGATTTATAAATATTGACTGTTTATTGAAAAGTATAAATGTTGCTGTAGTGCCTACATTTAGCGATATTATTACTCTCCACAGCATGCAGAGAGCAATCAAAACGTTTTTTAGCAGAATTTGAATTTTTTTTCAACTGGACAGACCGAACCACATCAATTAAGTTGCAGAAATTTACTATTTTACTTTTTAAAATTATTACATTGCTAATTTGAGTGAATAAACATTTCGTATTAGATGGTCATAAATTTTGAATCCTTAGCAAAATCTTAAGGTAAAATCCTAAAATTATAGATTTCAACTATAAACTTGACTTTGTTCGTAGATATTTCAGTGTTAAATATTTAAAATTTTATAAATTAAAAAGCCGATTTAGTACATAAGAGAAAGGTTAGAATATATTTACGAAAAATTAAAAACATTCCATTAAAAACGTTTTGATTGCTCTCTGCATGCTGTGGAGAGTAATAATATCGCTAAATAAAATTCTTTTATTTTAATAACATTTTGATTTTTCGGACTGATTGTTTGGGAAACTAACAGTAAAGTACATATAAAAATTAGAAACTTTAAACATCATTAATAAGTTAGAAACTCTTCTAAGATTGAATATGATTTCCTACTACAACGAATTTTACCAAATTTTAAGAGGATACATATAAAAAATTCTGGCTTAATTCATTATTTGTATTCTGAAAGAAAATTAAGTCTACAAATAATTAATCAAAAATCGCATATCAAGATAATATGAAGTTTTGAAAGAACTAAATAATAAGGTATTTAATAATATAATTCTTTTCACTATGAAAGGAAGTTAACTGTAACCATCTTTTTGGTACATCAAATATTTTTAATCTTATAAATTAAAAGTTGTTTTACTGATATTTTTTTCATTGTTTTAGGTTTGTTAATACATATTAGGTTGTTCGATATGAAACGGGTCAAAATTAAAGTAAAATGTAAATCGATTTTTTTTAAATAATAACATTTTATTTTTAATCAAAATATCCCCCCATGTTGTCAACACAC
>MQRK01199891.1:92681-113722 GCA_001938485.1 Girardia tigrina
ATCTGTCAAGAAATACCTTATTTATTTTCATACGATAGTTCAAAGTTAAGTTATACGCGATTGAAATGTAAGGTGTGAAGTTTGACCCGTTTCATATCGAACAACCTAATATTTACAAAAATAATATTTGGTTAACAAATAATAAGAAAAGTATTCCTAATAAAATTCTGTTATAATTAATATCCAGTAATGAATAAATAAAAATAAATCTGATCATGTTATAATTAATAATAATCATTAAATCAGCAAATCATATTTTAACAACTAAGATCCACTAAAATAATTATTGTAATTTTTAAACATATAACCATTTATAATGAATTTGTAAAAAATGACTCAGTTTTCTAAATAGTTTGATTAAGAAAAATAAACTTACTTCATCAACCAATATAAATTTTTTTTAACTTGTCAAAGATTTAAATAATAATAATGTCTTTTGTTTTGGAGGTTTTAGGTTAACTAGCCATATTTATTTTTCGATGATAATAATTAATTTCTTTTACGGTTGTAACAAAATGAGAATGTGACACGCGTTTAACGAACTTTGCAGTTAAAAACTATAAAAAAAATTTGTACCATTGAATTTATAAAAGTAAAAGAAGAAACGCATTTTGTGTTGCAATTTTAGTTAAAAGCCTGATTATAAAGTAATTACCATAAAATCCATTCTAAACTGCAAACCCCTTCAAAAATAACTTTGATTAAAAAAGAAAATCAATTTAAAAGATAACATTACACCCTTGTATATCGTGAGCAAGTAGTAGCATTAGTAAGAGTATTATTACTATTATAATAAGATAATAATTATAATTATTTTGAGTCCTTTGCAATTATAATAAACTACATTTACAACACGAATAAATATTAGTAATATGTTTCATAATTATTTATTTCCTCTTTTATATGATACTAAATTGTTACATATTGTTTTTTATGATTTATAAAATTATTTATTTGTTAGATTAAATAATAAGTTAAATTAAATTATAAACTAAATAATTATTTGATACCGAGATGAAGAATAAATGCATTTTTTTAGAAATTCATGGTCTATTTGAAAATCAATCTAGGTGATTTGGAAAAGGAGAATTCAAAATTTTAATTCTCATGAATAAAATAAATTACTAGTGTGTTAAATTTTGTGTTTTAGGAAAGTCAGATTATTTTCTATTGTGTACAAAATATTAAAAGTAACCATTTATTAATAATTACAAAAAGTATATATGTAAAACATTACAATATATTTGATAAAAACTAATTAGATACAACTCACGATAAACAGAAGTTTGACTAATGAATTTTCAAGCAGAAGAAAAGTGAAATAAGAATTTGATTTTAGATTTTCCGGTAGAATATTGAAAGTCAACCAAATTTCTCTTTATAAATAATAATCTTGATCTATAAAAAGCATAAAAGTGATGATAATATTTCTTTAAAAAATATAATCTGTATTAAAAAAATAACGAGGATAACCTTCTCTTAAATAATATTTTGGATTGTAACTTCTGTTTAGGACGAATTTTAATTAAAATTTATGGAAAAGTTTTCCCTGAGTTTAATGTATTACGAGTTTAAGGTATGTACTTTTTACCGTTTTGTCTTTAAATCTTTTTATTCTATATCACTTGTTAGCCTGTATTAAGACAAATTTAATTTTACATATTAACTCAAATAATAAATGAATAATAAAATAAAATAAATAATACATAATTTTTGTATATCAATGTTTGAGAGAAACTTACTTTCTAAAGTGTTTTTACTTCTATTTTTACTTTTAACTGGATAAGAACAATATAAAAATAATTAATTTGACTTATTTTTTGTGTAATTCAAAGTTTATACAATTTTTATAATTTATAATTACTTTTATTATTACATTTATCAATGAAATCAAAAGTCAGACTAAAAGGTGAAATTTATAAAATTACATAAAGAAATATACAGTGTTTTTAAACAAATATAAATATTTATAAACTGGTATTGAACTTAAGCTCATTTCTTCAAAACTGCTTGACAAATAAAATTACAATTAACTTGAGTTATCTAGGTTTTTGTAATAATTTCCTGTTTTATAATTTATCTTTTTTGATTTTAAACAGCTTCAATATTCTAATAATATTATTAGAATTTTACCAATGATATTTATTTTTAATTATTTTTGGAAATTTACATCTTTTCCATTTAATAAAAGATTTAACAAAAATCTTTTGAAATAATTTATAAAAATTTAGACAAAATAGAGAGAATTTGATGGATGCTGATCTGTTAATAGATAACGACAAGTGCTTATAGTGCTTGCTGAGACTATTTACTATCTGTTAGTTTTAGGCATTCATTGTCATGTTTCATTCCTATAAGTAATTTTGTTTCTCCCAGCCTCCATCAATTATTTTTTTGTGTTTTTGTTTTTTTCTTCAATTGTAATCCCCTCATCGTCATCATTTAGCATGAATAAAAAAATTAATGAAAGCGAAAAGCAACAAAGAGAACTGCTGCTTGAGTTGCAGAAATGGAAAGGATAATGTGTCAAGATGAATAACACCGAAGATGTTTAAAATAATTTTATATTTTTTTTAATTTTAAAAATATGTTATTGATAAATCAAGATAATAAATCCTAATAATTGATAAATGTACTGGATTTTAAATAGAAATATGAGTTTCAAAAATTATTAACAAAACATAAAAGTAATGAAAAGTAATGTTTTGTTAAAAAAATATCGAGCATATCTTCTCTTAAATAATTTTTTGTATTTTAACTTCTGTTTAAGAAAAAGTTCAATAAACATTTTGGAAACAGTTTTTACCTGAGTTCAATGTATTACAGTAACTTATAACCGTTTTGCTTCGGAAAAAAATACATCTATTTACAAAATTTAAAAATATTTTACAAAAATTTATTAATTATTTAATTTATTAATTTATTAACATTTAGATATAAAATAGGAGAATAAATAAGATCTATAAGATAATTTTATTTCATTTTTTAACTTAAAAATATTTAATTCATAAATCAATATAATAAATCCTAATAATTAACGATTGTATGAAATTTTAAATTAGTAATTAAATTTTTAAAAATTAAATAAATATCATTAATCAAACGCTTGCATTCAATAATATCTGTTTTAATTTTTTTAATGTAATTTTTCCGAAAAATAATTTTATTTTTATAATATAAAAATTCTCTTCATAAGTAATTTCGGTAATCAAATAAAATTTATGTAATTATTATATTATGAGAATTAATTTGCAATTAAATTAGGTTTCATTGAAAAATAATTTAAATACCTTAGTTATTCGTCTTTATTGTAGTAAATTATTAATAATAACTAGTCATTTCAAAAAACCCGGTTACATAGGTTAAATGAAGTTCATTAATTTGGTGCAATAAAACAACAACATCTCACTGAAAGTGTTTTAATTAACAGTTAAAATTCTTTTCTTATAAAGGAAACTGTCATAAATAATTTGATTACAAATAATAATATTTTTTTGTGAATGTTGGAATATTTTTGAAAAGAAAACTAAAACATTTTGAATTACTTTTATTAATTTTTATTAATAAAAATCTTCAAATTAAAAATCTAATTTAAAAAATTTTTAATATTTCTTTTGAAATAAGAAATGTATACATTTTTAATTTTAAATAATAACCAAAATTCGAACCACTTTAATTATATTCACTTGATTTTCATTTAAACTGACTTGTTCATTTAAAATTATAATTATTTTAATATATTTTAATTTAACTGCGTAACCTTAATAATACTTTTGAAGAAAGAAATGCTTGAATGCAAATGTTTACATAATAATTGAAACTAGTATTTTTGTTATACATTCCGTTAATTTCTCATCTAAATTGTATTTATTTTATATAAGTTATCATAAAAATATAAAATTATTATTATTAGCTTAACAAGTGCATAAAAAGGTCTTATGTGTTTGAAATTTTCACATTTGATGTGAATCAGTAATCTTCATTTAGATACAAAATTTTCAAAGATTCAAAATTATGAAATTTATTTAAAGCAACTTTTGAGTTAGTAATGAATGCTATTGAAATTCATTCAATTTAGATATTTATTTTGTTTTTACAAATTGATATAATTTTGCTAGATAAGATTATATTACTTTTGCAATATGTATGTAACTAATTCCATAACTGAATGTAATATTTTAATTTCTATTCACTTCGTTATAAACTATACCGGGAAACATCAAAACTTCTGTAGACTATCCCACTAAAAAGTAAGCAGTAAAATGCAAAATACATGTATTTCTTAGTCATATCACAAAGATTAGGGGAACAAGCCACTTCCTAGGTAGTATGTCGTTCTTAACACATTTGCATTCCTCCGTTTAACTCAGTTGGAGAAAGAACTTTTTTACCAGTTAGTGGGCTTTTCTCTAATTAATGAGGTTTCTGCTTTCATAATTTTCTCCATTTGGTTAAGAAACTGTTTCTCTCTTAAATACTTCTTCAGGTGGATAAAGATTCGGGCTGTAATGATGATCAGAAAGCTAGACAATACCAATAACTGGATAACAGTGGCTTTAGCACAAGTGCATTTTTTGGAAGTAAAATATTGTCTGGCTGTAAGGCTTTTGCTTTTCTTACTGGATTCTTCTTTAAGATGTATATATTATTTACCATTTAATTTCGTTATTTTGTCAGTGAAATCAGTGGGGAAACCACCATGGGAATACCAAAAACGGTTATCAATACCTCTCACTACTAAGGAAATCCCCTCTGTAATTTTCCAGAGCTCATGTCAGCTGTGAGTGTCCATTCTTTCAACGATAATTTATCTTATGAGATGTAGAGTGATATTTTCTAAAAATCGAGTGCCATTTTCAGCATGAATTTCGAGGTTCTCTTAACAGTGTTGAAACAGATCTTCAAATATGCCCGCCTGAAGAAATTAAGCCGCATACGACATAACATAACTTATTTACTGGCAGTGAAGGCAGTATATGTGGGATCGGTGAGTTTTTCCTTCAACTCGGCATCGGACCTATTCATTGCGCTTGCACTGAGGCGAGCAAAATACTCTCAGAATCTAAAAACCGAAAAATAAAAAATTACAATATTAAATATGTAGTTGATAAAATGTGGAGGTTCGACCTGAACCATCCCTGTGGGAATAATAACCGATATAAAAGTCGGTCTGACTGGTCGCCGGGTCGAACGTTCCGCTCATGTAGCGTCCTTGGCGATCGAAGAATTAACTGAAAGCGTGCGCCTGTTTGTCAGTCGGCGTTTCTCATATAAATTCGGTGATCTCGAACACGATTTGCGTGATTGCGATACAGTTCTTTTGTCGGACAATTTCCGTTTCTGATTGTTAATTATTTGGCGCGCTATTCGCTTCTGATCGTCAACGAAACTGATTTTTGTGAGGACAAACGACCGTTGATTGTTGAGAACAATAAACGAAGGGCATTTCGTATTTCTATTTTTATAGAAAATCGATATAATTCGATTGGACCTAACCGATTTGTTGAGATTAGTAAACTATTTTTGTGGGTTAGAATTCTTGTTTGCGCGGACTATTTAAGAAAATTTTCCTTTCTTTGTTTAATGGGATATCCGAACGAAAGAATTTGCTTTTCAAAGAATAAGTCGATAAGAAAATTTTTTAAATATTTTATTTATTTATTTATATCATTTAAACAATCGTCTTTGTATTGCTTTTTAATATACCGTATTAAATAATATTTTTTTATACATAAAATAACGAACGATCTTTCGATACATTTTTTTACATAATTTACATGAGATAAAAAAATATTTTTTGAAAATGTTTTTTCTCCTTTTATATTATTTTAATTTTGTTGAGAAAATATGTTTTTTTTATTGTATAGAAGGAAATGTTGTGGTACGCAACATATAATTATATTTTATAATATTTAATAATTAAAGAAAAGAAACTTTTAATTTATTTTGACCCTTGAATCCTGTCGATTTGGTTATTTCCTCGTAAGAAAATCGATGTTCTGATTTTTTCAGTCTTGTCTTCACCTGAAAACTTACCATCCTCGGGTGGTCACTGTTGGATGAAGTTTTGATTGTTTATGAATAAATTGAATAAATTATTGAATAAATTTTTTGACAGCTTTGTTTTTGAACTTAGGTAATTCTTATAGTTTTTATTTTTTTTGAAGTTGATGGAGGGTGGGGAACTTTCCTCAAGACTGCTGATCTGTCGATAGATAACGGTAGGGGCTTATAGTACCTGTCGAGACTATTTACGATCAGGTGGGGAATATGAACAAATTTTGAAGTAATTTAATGGATGCTGATCTGTTGATAGATAACGGCAAGTGCTTGTAGTGCTTGCCGAGACTATTTACTAGTTTTAGGCATTCATTGTCATGTTTCATTCCTAGAAGTAACTTTGTTTCTCCCAGCCTCCATCAATTATTTTTTGTGTTGTTGTTTTTTTTCTTCAATTGTAATCCACTCATCGTCATCATTTAGCATGAATAAAAAAAATAATGAAAGCGAAAAGCAACAAAGATAACTGCTACTTGAGTTGCAAAAATGGAAAGGATAATGTGTCAAGGTGAATGATGAATTGGGAAGGAGGACAATCAAATTTGAGAACTATAGAAAACATTCAGTCCCTTTGTCGGTACAAAAACCGGTTGTGGATAAATAGATAGCTATTGTTTAGAAATACAAAAAATATACAATAAATAATAAAAATACAATAGAAATACAAAAATAAAATCCTTTGCAAAACAATGCCACCAAGATGAGAATACGGCAAAACATATCCAGCTACTACAAGAAGGTGATCGAAAAAGTCTTAGAAGAGTAACCGAAGTTAATTTTAGAAACAGCCAATAAGATTGGATCGAATGTCTAAAAGCAACCTCTGGTGACAAATCCAAACATTTATGGGTCAATTATGAAAGAAGATATGGCATCATCTTCATCTGGTGTGCTCAGCAGATCTCAGAAGCGGCCTGAGCAAAGGAAGCGAAAAGGTCAAATACAGCTGCTAGCTGTATTTTTAACACAGTGAGCATTGATCTTGACATCCAAAATTGTAAGATTGTAATCAGAAGTAACGCCAGCCAATGAGAGTCTCCTGATTTCGATACATCTAACCAAATTATTTTGTTCTTCCAAAAAATAACTTCCAAGGGCCTATCAAATGACAAGAATGGCCGGATCTCAAGATGAAACTCGAAATTCCGAAGGAGAATCGTAACTGCCTCCAGTTCCGCTATATCGCGACTGGTAAATGTGAAGAGTTTGTTAACTTATCTGACTTGGATGATTGAGAACGATGAGTGAATAGTTTTGATTAATATTTTCTTTTGTTTTCTTTTTATGATTTAATTAAAAAATTTCTAAATATAATTTGTTCATATTCTTTTGGCTTTAATTTCTTGTTATGAAAATGTTGAAATAAGGATAACAAATATAATAACCAAATAGAAAATATTTCGAAAAATAAATATACTATCGTTAATTAAATAAAAGTAGCCTGAGCTGACTTTCATATACTTAAATATCATTTAATATATAATGAAGAATTCAAGAGGTACTTGATTAATTTCGCTGACGAGATCAGAGGACTAGATGGGTTTGATTTGGTACGATATGGATCTTTGATAAGTGTGAGTTATGGACACTTTGCATAGAGACTTTTCTAAATAATATGTTTGGTCAAAGTAGTCTCATATGCGAACACTCACAGTAAACAGATTATTATATATAAATAAAAGCAAAAAGAATAGTAAAAACCCAACAAATATGTTTTTCACGGTTCTATAAAGGATATTTTAGGTATTTGCAAGTTGTTCTTCTGTCAATTTTTGTCATTTTGTCATTTTGCCCGACATTATTCAATGTTTCGAATTTTTTCTTAAATAATTTTCATGATGTCCCGCTCCTTTCCTCATCGTACAAAAAATTTATTTAATAACGAACAGCATATAATATTAATATATTGAAAAGAAGCCAACAATAATCCATTTCATTTGTCATCTACAAGTGAATCTAATCAGCCCCAAAATATGTAAAAATCAAAAATAACAAGTTACTATTGCAATCAAGATGATGAATCGTTTCCAGCTATTTTGTCAAAATTAACAGCAGTTGATGGAATAGCATTTAGAACTTTCATAACATCGGTGGAGTTGAGAAAATCGTTTTCAAGTTCTGAAATCTTCAACAACTATTTCTGATATAGTTTTCAAATATTGTAAATCTATCCAGAAAAAATTGCAAGGGTTGTCAAAATAAGGTCGCAAGGAACTTGTTTTAGTGTGATATTCGATGAATAGATATCTGTAAAGAACCGAAGATATTTATGTTTAAATTTACACATACAAAAGAAATTTTGAACTTAGGATTAATTCGAGTTTATGGATTCTTACCTGCTGAAAATTTATTGAATTAATCAACAAAAGATCATTGCAATATGGGCTAAATTTAGTTCAAGATATTGTTTACATTACCACAGATGGCGCTTCGGTTATGCAAAAAGTAGGGAAATTAATAAAGATCCATCAAAAACTTTGCTTTGCTCATGCCATTCAATTGGGAGTAATTGATGCTTTAAATAAAAAGAAGCAATATAAAGAGATTTTAACAAATACTACGACTGCGACCAAAACCGATAACGATAGTGATGATGATGTTGAAGAAAATAATAATGTTTTTGAAATTATTCAGAATAATGATGTTTTAAATTAATTATATGCCCTATTATTGAAAAAGTATGAAAAATTGTAAACTTATTTAGACGTTCGCCACTTAAAATGATTCTATTCTTCAAAAATATGTTAGGAAAGAATGTGGAATGGAATTGTCTTTAATTTTAGACAATAGAACTAGATGGAATAGCCTATTATTTATGTTGGAACGTTTTTACAAACTCAAAGATTGTATTGGAAAACCATTAATAAACTTAAAATCTTCGATTGATTTCAATGAATCCGTACTGATAGCTGAGCGAATATTTTTTACATCCGGAAGAATAAATACAAAAATAAGATCTTCTTTAAAAGATGACAGCTTGGATACCTTGTGCTTCTTGAGGACATATTTTACATCAAAAAATAATTAATAGCTTCAAATATTTTCCTATACTTGTTATAATTTTTCAAATACATTAATATTATTAGTTTCTGTTTATTTTCTTTAACTTTGAAATAGATTTTTATTTTTTTATTATAACAATTTTGTTTTATTATTTGTATACCGGTATCATACAAAATTAATACCGAAATCCCTGTTTTTAATTTTGACCCGGTATTGGATGCCCTAATCATAACGAATGAGAAAAATCGATCCGAGTGATTCAATTTATAAACAAGCTGATAATCGTTCGATTTTGATTTTTTTATCATCATTGGCAACTTTTTCATGCAGTAAACAAAAACAAAGATTTGTTCCAAAATTATTTTATTAATCCGAACAAACAAACCCCATAAATTAATAAAATAATTAAAACATTGCTTTTCACAAAATTAATTAATTTTTATTTGTACATAAATTCATTTTTTCTTTTAATATAAAAAACATTTTTTACTACAAATTTAACCATTAAGTTTTTTTTACCTTTTTACATACACTTTTAATGCCAAATTCGCGGTTGTTACGCGTCCACCATAACAACAAAAGTGTTGGGTTTTATTTAAATTATCCTTAAATTTCAATTATTCCTTTTTTAACTCAAATCTTAAATCTTTATCTTTAATCGTAAATCTCTATTCTTTATTCTTCAATCAATAATCTTTATTCAATAATTCGTAATCAATAATCTTTAATCTCTGATCTGACTCCAATTATTCAGAAAGGACTTCCAACATAAATATATGAATAATGAACACGAATTCTTTTAACAAACTTTTTTTCAAATAACAAATATCAACAAGTCACAAATAATAATAATAATTCAATTTTTGATGACAGAATACAAACACAATCAATATTTCGTGCGAGTTAACAGATTACAGTAAAACTGTGAATCTCCAAAGCCGAACGATGATTTGATTAGAAACTCAAGGATTTAAAAACAAACCTTCTTCTCCCATACGGGGTACTTATGGTTTGTGAGATTAATATTTTAATAAAATAAAAATAAGACTTCACGTTACTTTTTAACACGACTTCTTCTTGGTTAATTTCTTGCAAATAGTTTTGGTCAAACTAAAACTAGATTTGATGTTGTTTATATATTAATTTTCCTCAGTCTTGAAAATTGATGAGATAAAACAAAGATTAAAATATTTATAATTTTTGACGAAGTAAAACAAATATTTATAATTTTTAATTCTAAGTTTTATTAAAGTAAATATTATTTTATTTGAAGTTTATAATTTTACTAAAAGAATTATTTAAAAATTTTCCTTTATTAAATTTTATCAAAAGTGTTCATATGTATATTTCGAAACCCTAACAAAAGCATATATGACCATGAATCAAGTTCCATGGTTGGTCTTTCATCACTGACAAATTGACTTCTCAGAGCCACTGACCCCGTAGGAGGCCTATCAGGGGGTCCTTAAGAATTTTAGTTTAGGTGGACTCTCTAAGGAGTATTAAGTTCAATACCATTCGAAAGAGATGGGAGACCTACTGCCTGAGTATGATTAATTTAAAAATAAATAAGAACAATGATGGATAAAAAATTAAGGTTATTGACACTTTATTTTTATTTTTAAATTATAATATAAAAGATTACTTAAAAAATTAAACACAGCTTTCTTCTTAATGTTTTCAATTAAATTTTTTTCAATTTTATTGCATTGTTTCTTCGATTTGAAGTTTAGATAATTAAATGCCAGAATAATAGGCCAATTACTCAAATTTTATCATTCTTGTAAAAATTATAATGATTTTGTACTTTATTCTAAGATCGAGAGACATGACATTGGCGTTTTCGTAACATATTAGGAGAAGGAAATTAAAATTTTCAAGAAATTTGATTTTAATTTTTAAAGTTATACGCGATATTAGTTTTGACAATTTAAAATATATAAATCTTTATTAATAAGAAGAGATCTCTGTCCGCTAAATAAATGTTTTTAAATTGCATAAACAAAAAATACATAAGAAAACACCATTTTAGAATACAAATTTTTTATTAATTCAATATATTTCGACGGAATATCCGTCATCATCAGGCGATTCTGATTGTAGCTGTAAAACTTATATGATAAAATGATGATTACGTTTAAATGATGAAACAATAATTATGTAATTATTGTTTCACGCAAAAACTTTCAATAAAGTTGATGAGTCACTTGATTGGACATTAATTGCTGGATTAACCGCTTTAATTATTAAAGCCTTACACGAGACACTTTCCCAATAGTTTTTAAAATTGCTGCATAAAACTTTAAAATCATTTATATAAGCGGACGATTTACAATGTTTTATATGTTCAGCCATATTACTACTACCACTTAGATGTCCATGCTCACGAACCCGTTTACAGAGTCTCTCCAATGTATGTGTATATATTTATGAGTGCTTTTGGGATTCTTTCACTATTTCTACCACATGATACTATTTTGACTTTATTAACTTTTGCCCGCCCTAAATATCACTTTTAATTTTAAAACATTTGTATTTATTTACTTGTTTTAAAACTTTCAAATTAAAAAAATAAAAAACTATTTTGGCGAAATGCAAAGTAAAATTAACTCTTCATATTTATAAAAAGATCCAGCTTCGTTCTCAATAAAGCATTCTTTTTTGTCTTCTGATTTTCCAATATATTTTCAGCAATGGATAAGCCTTGTCTCAGATCTTTTCCGGATCCCTTCCTCTTCTATCAACGCTAGTATTTTTAAATTTGTATCTTGCGCATAAATGTTTGTCTCGACAATAGACCTGAACAGTTATTTTTTTTTAATTAGGAATTGAATTTTGATATACTTTTTTGTCAGTTATTCCATAAATCTTTATTGAACTATGTAGTTTTCATTTTTAATTAATTATAAACTTTTATTTGGTTGATTAATATCTATTGAGGCTAGAATCTGTTGATGTGAGAGAATTTAATTGAGCCTTATGTATGTCACATGCGGATGAACTTGTTTAATTTGCTGAGTCAATTCTTGAACTTCAATACATTTAAATTGTTGTATCCAAGGTAATCAAAACTTAGTTACTTTTGGAAATTGTTTTCGAAAACACAAATGAATATGTTAAGTGCTCCAATAATACTTTGCACAATTTAGAATACTCTGATATCAACATTGTAAACAAATATTTCCCCTTAATTTTAGTAAATAAAGAAAACTGTGGATTTGAAGTTATTCTAAATATTTTCATTGGTGGTGCTCTAGATGCATGGACTTCCAACAATGGAACTATCTTTAAAAGTCATAAATCTGTAATTTTATATAAAGGCAAATGTAATTGTTTGCATCAAGTTTGAAGATCAAAGAGAAAACTTAACAATCAATCTTCATCATGATGATATCCATAATCCTAAATATAATTATCAATGTTTACAAGAAGAAAAAAATACTTTTTAGAAGAAAAAAGAAAAATATATATTTGATAAAATTGATTTCCAGTTTTGAAATTTAGGAATTAAAATCAAGTTTAATATTTTTTCAAAAGAAAAGCATTTAATTATACTTAGGCTGTCCCAAAAGTCCTCAGGTGACCTTTAAAAACACACTGATATTTTACCAAATTTAACTAAATTTGGACTTAATATTATTTTTTAAATTATTATTTTTTTAATTTTTTTAATTTTCAGACTGTCATAAATACTGTGTTAAAATTTCAAAGCATAAAATTAAAAAAAGTAAAATTTTGTTTTATTAAAGTATTGAAATTTTAAAAGTGCAGCGAATTCAAATCAAGTGGTTTTTAACAATGGAACCAAATAAATGTGTAGACCTCATTCTAGCAAAGAAACAACTCCTTTTTTGAAAGAAGAAAAATTGAAAAAAATTTATCAATCGCCCTATAGTCCAGATTTTAATCTGTGACAGATTCTTGTTTTCAAAAATGAAGAAAAGTTTTAAAAATCATGTTTTCAAATCACATGAAGAAATTGAAGAAGCTTGTAAATTATTTTTAATTCTTTATCAACAGAAACATTAAAAAATCAACTAGATAAACTTTTTAACTATTGTCAGTTGGTTATTGACAACAATGGTGAATAGGTTGTTGCTTAAGAAATTTTTAAAATATATTTTTTAAATAAACTTTTAAATTCGCTGCATCTAATTTTTTTGTTGGTTAATAATATTATTTTTTGGTAAGTTTCAAATTTTATGCTTTGAAATTTTAACACAGTATTTATGACAGTTTGAATAATATTCAGTCCAAATTTGGTTAAATTTGGTAAAATATGAGTGTGTTTTTAAAGGCCACTTGAGGGCTTTTGGGACAGCCTAATATATAAATAAAACTAATAAAATTTAAATTAAATTCATTTTTAGCAATTTGATAACATTTTTATTATTTTGAGTTTTTTATAAAGAAATAGTTAAAATATTTTTTAGAAATTAAATATTTAAAAAGATGTTTAAAAATTGTTCGAATAACCATGATTAAAAAGAGAAATAAAAAACAATTAAACAAACAAATCAAGCGGTGAAAGATCTACCGAAAGTTGTAATGACTCTAAATGTAATAATAATAAATATTCCAATGAAAACTGTCTCAATGTTCTTAACATTTTCCATTAATTATTGTTAAGATTCAATATTAACAAGAAGATCATTTCTGATTGTGTTTGGTTTGATCTTGATGACCCATCTCTGTGTTTCATTGTTCAAATGTTACTACTACAGATATGTATGACAAAAGTTTAGCATGATTTTATTCTGTTCTGTAGATCGGAACCCTCTGTATTGTGTACTTAGGCTTTTTAAGTATGTGATTTCTTGGCAGTGAGAGTAATGGATAGAGAGGGCTGTCTATCATCCTTTTCAAGGATGATTCTCTGGAAGTTTGTATACAAGAGAAATTTATGATTTTTAGTTATTTGAGTTTGTGATTACCATACAATGATAACGTTTTCAAATGATAATTATTTATAAATAGTTAATATTTTATATTATTACTTTAATACAAAGAAGGAAATTAGAATCTCTATAAAATGTTTTGGAGATTTTCCGCAGATGTAATCTATTGTGACTTCATAAAACTTGGTTCGTTTATCATAGCAGATGTCTACAGCAACCAATCAAAAGATGTGATGCGGAAACTCAAAGAAAAACAGTCACATTTAGTAAACAGGTTGACTATTATCTTACTCTACGACAATCCGATACCACTCACTGCAATTCTGACAGAGACAAAACTACAGGAACTTGAGCTGGAACTTCTGCTCATCCTTTATACTTACCAGACCTAGCCCCAACTGACTATCATTTCTTTCTCGAATTGAACAACTTTTTAATAAGAAAAAAATCTATTCCGAAGATGCCGTAAAAATAGCCTTCCAGGAATTTATAGATTCTTACCCACCAAATGTTTATTCAAAAGGCCTCAACAAACTACTCCTCGAATGGTAAAAAGTGTGTCGATTATATGGGTACATACCATGGTGAAGGGCATAAATATTTGTATTGGTAAATTATCAATAAATTTCGACGTTACTTCTACAAAATCCACACTTGAAGACCTAATAATATAATGTCTCGAAAGTATGTATTGAAAGTTATTATTTAATAAATGATGTCATTATTTTTGTTATTTTATTTATTAAATATAATCATTCTTGAAACCTATATTTTTTCACATTTTACTGTTGTATTATCGACTAAACAACCAAGATATGAAACTTCTCTTCATCATGTTAATATTGATAAAAACTGTTAAAATATTCAGTATTTTTAAAAGTTGTTGATTTAAATGTAAATTTAAAATTTGTCACTAAAAATTTATGTGTTACATTAATAAACTGACTTTTCGATTCGAGTCACTCATTATGTATAATCTGAATAAACAATTATTCTAAAAGTGTAAACAAATGTTCGTTTAGTTCAGTAAAGGTCCAACGGCCTCGTCCCTTGTAGTCTGTTTAGATATCATTATTAATTATTTTTAATTTCTTATCATCATCGTTCATTTATTAACTGAAATTTATTCTTAAAAATAAATTTTATCCACGAATCTTAGAATGAGCAAATGGAATATTTTTGAGAATTTTAAATTTCCAATAGCGTGTTGGATTATCCTGATACATGAGATCCTTGAAAGGTTTTCATTCTATGGTATGAAAGGAATTTTATCAATATATCTGAATTTATATCTTGGATTTAACGATGATCATTCAACAATATTATATCATCTTTTTGTTGGTCTTTCTTATTTAAGCCCAATATTTGGAGCAATAATTGCTGATAACTATTTAGGACGTTTTCAAACGGTTATAGTTGTGGGACTGATTTACATGCTTGGACATATTTTAATGACTATAACAGCTATATTCAAAAACATTCCAGGACCATTAATTGCTATGTGTATTTTAGCATTGGGAGCTGGAGGAATTAAATCATCTGTGGCTGCTTTTGGTGGAGATCAAATTCCCAACGGAAATGATAAAATGATTGAAAAATATTTTTCTTTATTTTATACAGCAATCAATTTAGGAGCGTTTATTGCTCAATTTGTTACTCCGATTTTGAGAAAAGATATTTCCTGTATAGATGGACAGTGTTATCCTTTAGGCTTTGGAGTTCCAGCTGCATCTTTTATATTGACTTACATTATTTTTGTAGCAGGAAAAAGAACGTATAATATTGTACCAAGATCAAAAAGTGTTTTATCGAAATTTGTGAGATGTATTTATATAGGTATTTCTACGTATTTTAAAGAAAGAAATAAAGAAAAGCACGAAAGTGTACTTGACTATGCTCATAAGGAATATTCATTCGATTTTATTGAGGATTGTAAAAAGGCTCTGAAAATAATTGTTGTTTTTGTACCAATACCAGTGTTTTGGGCACTTTATGATCAACAAGGATCCAGATGGACTTTACAAGCTAAATATATGGATGGTAAAATTGGAAATCAATATGTAATGAAGCCTGAACAGATACAGGCTTTTAATGCTCTTCTTATTATTGTTCTCATTCCAATTTTTGATTTCATAATTTATCCTTTTTGCGAAAAATTTAATGTCTTAGTGAAACCAACAAGCAGACTTGTTTCTTCATATATTATAGCTGCTATATCTTTTATTCTAGCTGGAATATTGCAGATTTATATAATAAAAGGTCAGAATATAGACTTCAGTGTTACTGGATCTAAAGTAGTCTTCACCAACACTGGTCCAATTTGTAATATATTTTTGAATAACAACGCTACACGTATCAATTTAAAAGCAAGAACTCAGTTTATTATGGATCTAAATCCTGGTTTTTATAATGTCTCCCTAAACTGCAATGGATATAATCAACAATTTAGAAATTTAACGTTATCAAAAGATCAAATGAAAAGTGTGATTATCCATTTTAACAATGAAAGCAGATTCGTAGATACAGATATCCAGGAAGTCAAAAAACCAAACGGTCACAGTTACATCAGATTTGTATCAAATGAAAATAATTATAACGACAGTAAAATTATAATAACTAGAAAATTCACTAATATAACTTTAACTCGAAATTATACAGTGATACAAAGTGGAGTTTATACCGTTCTTTTAATAAGTCCCTTAGGTCATCAAAGGAAACTTGAAAACATAGAAGTGACTCCTGGCATGATTGGAAGTTTCTTTGTCGATTGGCATAGTTATTTATTTGTTAAAGAATTCGAGCCTCATTTGATTCATATGTTATGGCAAATGCCACAATATATTGTAATTACTTGTGCGGAAATTCTGTGTTCTATTACATCTTTATCGTTTGCGTATAGTGAAGCCCCCGATTCCATGAAGTCTCTAATGCAAGCAGTTTATCTAATAACAATTTTTGGTGGAAATATATTGGTTGTTGTTGTCGCTAGCATCGGAAGTAGAATTACTCAAACTGCAGAATTCTTCCTCTTTTCTGTATTAGTATTAATTGCTGGATTTATTAATGGGATTTTAATAAAAGTATTTTGGGTATCACAAGAAAATCAGTCAGACAATTTTGAATTAAATAAATGATCGAATTAATTAGCGAAAAGCAATTATTTACTCTCCTTTATCAGAAGCATAGTTTTCGTTAACGCTATTTTTATTAAATGTTTACATATAGTTTAAAGATCAATTGATTCAAAATATATTTTAAGTAGTTATCTTTTAAAATTATTTTTTGATTATATTATAAAGTCAATTTCGTTAGATATCGAAAGAAAAATTAAATTTAAAGGGACTTCATATAATTTTCAAAAATCTTTACCATATATATAACATCAAAACATGTCATAGGATCATATTTTCAAAGAAACTTTAATTCTAATATTTGTCAATAATATTAAATTAGCCTTTATATACTTAGGATTTAGTATTTTAAACTCCAATTTGATATTATTGAGAAATATTATAATCAAAACTTCTTTGAAATTATGATCCTAAGACGTTTTCGATATTTTCTTAAATCATCGTCAAAAATTAGAAATTTTAAAATATTAAACAAAAATGAAAAACTGAACACCATTTTTCAAAATTTAAAATGAAAAAAGTTTAAAAAATAAAAATTATTAAAATAAAATTGTAAAGAAAAATTTTTGAATGGTGTTTATTGTATGATTTTTGGTATGTTGTTTTAAGATTGTGTTTCTCTCACCCAGATGGAAGATTGATATTTTGAATGTTTTAAAACGTCGGATTATTTAATCAATTAAAAATTATAAATTCCAACTTTAAAATTAAATTAATACATCATTAGGGCTGCCATCTGTCTCGAATTTGCCCGGACAGTCCCGGATTTTTACAATCCACCCCGGATCCCGGTCGGTGATCAATGTGTCCCGGAATTTCCCTTCAATATTTGAACTAACAAATAAAAGTTAAAAAAAGTCATTTTGCATTTTATTTCGAATTTTTAATTAATTTTTGAATTTATACATCCTTTTTTTAACGTATAAAATGCTTAATATTGAAAATATTTATTTAAAATATATTACAAAAAGAATTCTTCGTCAAAAATCGTAGAAAAATTAATTCACAGATGCATCTTTTTTAATTCAAACACGGGATAATTATGTAAGTTTAATATTACTTTAACTATTTAACAGAAAGTAATGATTATTTTAAATAATTTTGTTTTAAAAATACAATGTCTGTGAAAAAGAAAAAAAAAATTATGGAGTGATAAATATTCAAATGAATTTGGCTTTTTACAAAACTTTAAAGGAGATAAGTGGAAAGCATTTTGCAATATTTGTTCGTCAACTTTCTCAATTGCATATAGAGGAAAATAAGACATTATTGATCACATGAAATCGAAACGACATCAATCGGGTGTAAATACTGGAAGAGCAAACAAAGAAGTTTCAGATTTCTTCAAGAAAATCGAAGGAAGTTCCGCCGAGTTGGATGTAGCAACGATAGTAGCTACATTTTCATATCATGCAGCCAAACATAACTTTTCCTTTAAATCGAATGATTGCTCATCAAACCTTATTCGATTAATTTTTGAACCCAAATTCACTTTAGCCCGGACTAAATCAGCGGCCCTTGTAAAAAATGTTCTCGTGCCCCATATCCATTCCAAAGTCATCGACATTCTAAAGTTAGCCAATTTTATTTCTGTTGACACAGATACATCAAATCACGGAAATATAAAACTACTTCCTATTGTTGTCCTTAGTTACAATTCTAATTCATGGAGTATTAAGTAAGAAAATCTCATCTGTTTTAATTCCTGATCAAAAATCTTAAACAATTGCCAATGAAATCCTCGAACCCACCAAAGAACTGAATTTAAACGAAAAATTATCTGTTTCTCAGCTGATAATACCAATCTTAATTTCGGTCGTGTAAATCGAAAGGGTAAATGGAAAGTTTTGCGCAAGCTTCAAGAAGAACTTCATCGACCAATTATTGGAAGGAGATGCAGTGGCCATATTATCCACAAAAGTGCAAGTCCAGGAAGTGAAGTTCTGAAATTTGACATTAAAACCTTCGTTTACAAGGTATACAAACACTTCAAGATCTTTACAACCAGAACAATTACATTTAAAAATCTTTGCGAAGAAATGGAACACGTTTACCTATCACTGAAATGTCATTCGTCAACTCGTTTCCTTTCACTTTCTCCAGTAATTGATAGAATAATCGAAATAGATGATCTATTAAAAGAATATTTTGATTCAATTGAGGACAAAACTGCATCAGTGTTGAAAGACTTTTTACATCCTTGACTAACAAATTCTGTCGTTTGTTTCTCTGAAATCAATTAAAGATAATTAATGACACTATTCTTTTCGTCAAGCGAACGGCAGTTGCAGCATTTGAGATCTCAACTGAGATGCGAATTTTCAAATCGAAATTAGCTAATCGACGACTACACAAATTTTTACCAAAATATGCTTGTGAGGAATATTTTAAATTTGGTATGTTGAAATTGGTTTGTTGAATTTTGTATGTTGAGTTTAGTATTTGGAAATGTGTTTCTCCCACCCAGATGAAAAATTGATATTTTAGATGTTCACGATAAATAATTATTCGAGTATAATTTATATTTTAAAGTACCGCATAAGATATGTAAAAACATTAAAAATATTAAATCTTTTCAAATCTTCATATTAAAATTTAAATAAAATAAATAGTTTTAACTAAGTTTTGAATTAATTAAATGTTCTTTCTTTACATAAAATAATTTTTAAATAAAATTAATATGTAAATAAAAAGTAATACTAAAGCTACAAAATTTTAACTTTAAAAATAAAATCAGAAGATAATGAAAAATTTGTTCGAATAATTGTTTATTAACATACATTAATAAAAAATTATCAATTTAGAACGATGTCGAATGACGAGAGTTGTCCAAAAGACAATTCTGATTGTAATGAAAATAAAAGTTTGAAAACCCATCGGTAATAGCGACGGGCGGTGTGTACAAAGGGCAGGGACGTAATCAGCACAAGTTAGTGACTTGTACTTACTAGGAATTCCTCGTTCAAGTGGGATAATTTCAATCCACTATTCCTGACACGACAGTGTTTCAGCAGGTTACCCCGCCATTTCTAGCTAGGAATAAAACTCGCTGTTACTGCCATTGTAGCGCGCGTGCGGCCCCGGACATCTAAGGGCATTACAGACCTGTTATTGCTCCATTTCATTTAGCTAAACGCTATTAATTCCTCTAAGAAGTAATTTAATTGCGATTAAACACAATCACACTATTTATTAGGTGTTCTTAAATTTATTTGGTGTTCTTAATAATGCTCGTTTGGAATTTAGAAAATTAAATAGAGTTACACATGAAGAAATATTAATAAATATTGATGAATTTTATGGTGCGATCGATGAATATTTAGATCACTGGAAAATTAGTTTCGATGAAATTGAGGTGTTCGAATAGATAACACTATTCAAAGTTCCAGCTTTGACTGACATCGAAAATCATATGATTTTATCAGATCACAAAATGAAGAGAGAAGTCTAAGTAAAATAAACCAGGATGCTCTATTCAACGAATATAATTTGTCGGTTGATTTGGTAGAAGTAAAGAAAAATATTTAGAACGAACAAAATATCTTGGCCGAAGAAATTTAGAAGGAGATATTTTCAAATTTTTGAGAAAGCTCAACTATGCTTGTTAACATGGAGAAAATTGTTGATGTTAGTCCCTAAAACTTCAGTGGAAATTGAGCGAATTTTTTCCCTTCTTAATCAAATTTTGGATGATAACAAGGGTTCCATTGATGTCAACACGGTTTATGCTACCTAATAATTACCTTGAGTCCTTGAGCACTGAGCTCACACAGAAAGGAAGTTATGGTTGAATTTATCGACACAATTTATTTTAATTTAAAATGTTTATTATTTTTTTTATAATTTATTTTTAGGAGGGTAAGAAATTTATTTATTTTAAATTTTTTATTTTACAAATATTTTCAGTTTCCGAACCTTAACGGTATATATATATATATATATATATATA
>MQRK01199894.1:18685-31968 GCA_001938485.1 Girardia tigrina
GAACGCTAGTTTGATTTTGTTTACACGTACTATGATTAAAACACTTCTTATTATTCCGGACATTTCTCGATGTACTTTTACATCATCTTCAGCGATTTTTAATTTTAATCTAAAATTTCCTTTAATTGGTAACATAATGTAATTTTACTCTAAATTTTTCATTCACGCTACGAACGGCAGTTTTAAGAATCATTATGATCAGGCACTATAATCCCTTAATTAACATTCTAAATGGACAAAGTAAAGCCGCCTCAATTTTAAATAAGTTTAATTAATTTAAATTGAAAATTTTGACCAATAATATATCTTTAAAATATAATTAATGTAAAGTATATAACCATTTATAGGAAATTTTAGATTACAATTAAAAATCGTAAATAATGAAAATACATGGAAAAATGTCCTGAATAAAAGTTCTTCAATCAAATTATTTGTATATATTGGTTCGTACAAGATAGAGTGAGAATGATATTATATTTCTATTTTTATGGAAATTTTTATGTAAATGCAGAAATTACTTGCGCAGTATATAGTAACATATAAAGAGTAAAAATATTTCGGAAAATCGAAAAAATCTTCGTTTCTATACCTTCTCCCGTTATTCACTCGGTATAACGGGAAGTGAAATTTATCAGGAAATTATCTCCGTTCATGGTGCTGACAGTGTTTGGAGAATCTACAGTGTATCGGTGAATAACTGAATTTGACAATGGCAAGACTTCTTTTGCTTGGGAAAACTGCGGGAGAAAATCAACAAAAACCACCCCTGAAAACATCCTGTTGGTCTCTGGAATTATTAACGCCAATGGTACAGTGACCATTGATGAAATTGAAGATGAGACATCCCTCAGCCATGGAACCATTCAGCGTCTTGTGAGTGACCATTTTGGCTTTCGGTCTGTTGCCTGTAAGTGGGTTCCTCATGCATTGTCAAATGATCAAAAGGTTAATCGTGTCACTGCTGCAAAGGAATGGTTGAAAATTTTGAAAAGCAAACACCAACATGAACATATTGTGATGATGGATGAGAAGTTGTTTTACATGAGAACTGTTGGCAAGAAAAGAAGCAATCGTTGCTGGGTCTCCCCTGATGGTGATCACAGTGAACCCATTCATGTCGTGAAGCGCAGCCAGTTTGACAGAAAAATCATGTCTGTCATCGCAGTGTCCTTCACTGGAAAATATCATTGCGAACTGCTACATGAGAGAGAAAGAATGAATAGCGAGCGTTATGTTATTTCTCTTGTTAATATGGAGAAGAAGTTTAGTCGACATGTGTTTCCACTTAACTGGAGAAATATGATTTTCGTGCAAGACAACGCGAGGCCTCATGTTTCCAAAGTGACGTCCATGTTTCGCGCAAACAAGAATGATACCTTGCTCCGTCAATCACCATATTCCCCTGATTATAACATCTTGGATCGCTTTATTCACCCTTACTTGGAAGATCAGTGACACAAAACCCATTTTCAATCTGCAGATGAGTTACATCAATTCATTACATCAGAACTGAAAAATATTTCTGCTGATCTATGGTCATCTGAGATGGGAAAATTGATACAATGCCTCTAATGTTATAAAAAGAATGGTGATTATGAATGAATGTATTACACAGGGTTGTTCTTTTACATTGCTCGTTAAAAATGATATTGACATTTCAAAAGTCTCATTCTTTCTGGTATGAACTAATATAAATATATATATGCATACTTGTGAACACTAATTTGATATTTTTGAAAAATAATTCTGAGAAAGGTTGTTTTCAAAAATCGATTATTGAAAATTTTTCAAAATTTCGTATTCCATCAACAATTATAATTTAATATTATTTTTTTATTTAATATTAGTGAGTTTTAATGTTAGTTTTATCAAAAGTTAGTTTTAAAGGAATACCGCTTTAAATCTTTAAATCTTTAATTATACAAAAATATTTTGTCATTATTATCTAATAATATTTTAATAAATAAATAAATAAATGGAAAATCATTTTCTAATTTTACTCATCTTTGTCCTCACCATTGCGAAATTAGTTGGATTGAATGTTCGCTAGAATGACTGTTAATCAGTAATATTTTCTCTTATGAAACATTCTTTTGTGAATATCTTAAGAATTGTCAGAATTAAGAATTGGTATTCCTACAGAGCTGAAGATTGATTTAAAAAGTTTCCAAACTCATGATTTAACTAATGACAATGTTGGTGTTTATTGTATTTACGGTACCAGAGTTATTGACAGTCAAACAAACATTTATTTACATATACGGCAGTGATAGATTTTTCTAAATAGCAAATAAATTTTATTAAATTCTTAAATTAGAGATACTTAATAGTAAGGCCTCACACGCTTCTATCTCCAAATAATGTTTCAATAAATTACTCGGAATTTTTATTTTACTTTCATTTTACTATTTAAATTTTGTTCAGCAATATGGAAACCTTTTCCGCATCGTCAATGCTCTTTGATCAAGTTTTTAGAGATGTCAGAAGTCTCTCCATAAGTGATAAATATGGATTTATCACTTATGGAGAGACTTCTGACATCTCTAAAAACTTGATCAAAGAGCATTGACAAGTATACTTAAAAATGACATTTCTGAACACGAACTGTAATATGTTGGGATTTCATTGCCAGATATGTTACGAATTACGTATGATTGAGAAATAATATAAATTTCCTAATATAATATACATGCAAAGGTTGAACAAACTAAAGACAAAGAAACATATTATAAACGATCAAAATTTGACGTATTTTAATATTTTTTTAATTTATTATTTTTATAATTTGATATGTATATCTAATATAACTGTTTCGTACAGAAATTGAAAGAAAATGCTATAACCTTTTAGAAATGGAAGAATTCTCTAACTTTCAAAGAGACCACATTGTCTCAAAAGTGATGACTGCTTTTGAAAGAGAAGGAAAAACGTCCTCTTCTAATCACAAGTTTGGCTGAAAGTTGAACTTGTCTGAGATAATCCTTCTAACTCAAATTGTTTGAGAACATCGACAGACCATGAATCTTACAAACACTGAAAACCTGAATGAACACCAACAAAATTCAGTTTCCAATAAAAGCTGTTCATTGGGAGTTGCACAAATCTTGATTCCATGGAAGAGTTGCAATTAAAAAGCCTCTACACTCAAAGAAAAATGTTTCAAAATGCGGTATAGAAACTTTCAGAGTTGGTCTCTTGAGCCGTAAAAAAATATGGTTTTTTTCTGAGGAATCATTGTTTACCCAATTTTAGACCTCTGGTTGAGTGTATGTTTGGAGACCTCTGAAATTAGCAGATCATCCACCCAACCTTCTCCAATTCGTTAACATGGAAGTAGTTCTGTCATGATCTGGGGTGATATTTTTCGGGAATACACCGGGTCAATAATTTTTCTTCATGGACAAACTAATACCTTATATATTAAAAATCTATACATATGCATTCTAATATTATAAGGACACATAAATACGAATTTGAATTAGGTCATGCCATTATTATGTGAATGCATATTTAAAAAATATTTATTCTATTTTATAATTTTCGTACGATTGTTTAAAAACGCGATTTCTTTTGAACATCCTTATGAGGGGTTAATTTAAATTTTTATCTCACCAGAATAATTTATTATTTTTTTTAATTTAAAGGGGTAAAATATTTTAATGAAAATGATATAATGAAAGAAAAGCATAAAAAATTAAATATATATTTAAAAATAAAAAATATCTTTTAATGTATCTATTAAATATCTTAAAATTTAAAATGTTAAGAAAACTATAAAATATTAAATATTTATTTATAAATAAAAATATTTTTAATAAACAATTTTAAATAATTTTTTAAATAAATTTTCAGGATTTTAAAAATTGAATCGAAAAGAATTTAATAGATTAATTTGGGGCGAGATAATTAAATTAACAGGAAAATTTGTTTTAAATATGTGAATTGTTATAAATAAATTTTGGTGTTAAAAAAATGAACTCGAATATCAACGTTGCAACCACTTCTCACAATCCTATTTATATATTTAGGAATTTTGGTGGTTAAGTTCATTCTATGGTTTAAGAACGTTTCCCAGAGGGAATACCATCTTCCAAGATGAAAATGCACTAATCCACAGCTAAAATATGAATAGAATTACAAGAGACACATACTAATGAATTTGAGCATTTTTTCAGGCTATCACCATCCCTGACCTCAATGTTATTGATTTCTTATGATCAATTTTAGAGATTAAAGTATGAAGTTGATTTCCATATCCACTGTCTCTAAAAACTCTGCAGAGTATTTAAAATGAAAAATGAAGTAACATTCATTGGAAAAATTTCATCGCCATTAAGAATCAATACCACAGAGAATTAGGACTGTAATTTCGGCAAATGGTAACCTGCATCGTCTTTAAAGGTATTAAAAATTTATTACAAATGTATAAATATAATCTGTTCATTTTTCAATGTTTTCTAACTATTGCGTCCAAAATGTGCACATTGCGTTTGGAATACCTTAGTTATTTGCTCCTATGCTACGGTTAGAGTTTTGAGTGAAAATTTTGTTTCTGGCTTGATGTTTGACTTTGCCGCCGTGATTCTGAAGTTATGACAGTAAAGCGTATTATGTGACTAACGAACTTACACGTTGTATATAATTAACATCAATGACATTTATTATTTTATTCCCTTATATCGATGTAAATAGAGAAATATCATAATAGTAACACATGAAATATAGTGTTAAGCTTTAAAAAACATGCAAGAGTTCAGAAAGAAATGTCCCATTAAGATTTCCAGTCACTTTTTGTGGAATGTATGGACATCTTTTTTCATGATTCCAGCTTTGCTCTAATGAAACCGTGTCTACGTTCACTGCCACAAACTGACTTTGCTGCATCAGAAACAACTCGCATTTCTCACCACTGTCTGTAAGTGACACGGATAATTTTGACGATGCGGTACACTGCGGGTTTCAGCGCTTTTTGCAAGATCATTTTCCGTAAGATTGCAAGTAATTGGTGGTTCAAGTCGCGGAAAATTTAGCCAGTATAATAATCGCAAGATTTAGATAAATTTGAAAAGTCAGATGTCATTTTGACTTTCGGTTTATGCGTAAAAATTATTAATAAAAAAGCATAGTTAAAGTAACTCATGATAAACGAAACGATAATTATGTTAAAGAATATAATATAATATTATATATATATATATATATTAAAGTTATCATATTAAAATAGCATCACTAATAATAAAACTATTAATAAGTATAATTATTACTATTAATTATTAAAAACGGTAAAATATAAGTACAAAAGTAATCTTTATAAATTGCGCCCATTCCGAGAGTCTGTTAAATAAAACAACCTTTAGTTCGTTAAAACATCTTTTGTAAATAATTATCTCAAATCACGCTTCTCATCGACATTTACGCGTGGTAGATGGATGATTGAACATTTGTTTACCGAAAAATATAAATAGAAATATTCTTTATTTATTTTATTATTATTAAATTAAAGATGAAAAACTTAATACAATTATCAGTTTAATTATTTTATAAATATTGTATACAAATCTAATTCCACCTTCTGTGGCGACAGCTCTAATTTGAACTTTAAATGTGAATGTTAATTAGAATAATTAGGCCAAATATTCAGGGATTAATGAAGAATCACGATACTTATGTATTACCGCCACCGCAGCAAAAATACTGATTTGGACTCAATTGTTTAGTACTACGAAAATGCGTGGGACAGTGCGTAAGTACCGCTAATCCTAATCCTACTAAAATTCTATATTTTAGTTGTAGATTGGCGCAATAGCAGAATTGTTTTCTTTGGCGGTAATAATATAT
This sequence comes from Girardia tigrina, assembly GCA_001938485.1. Taxonomy (NCBI): domain Eukaryota; kingdom Metazoa; phylum Platyhelminthes; order Tricladida; family Dugesiidae; genus Girardia; species Girardia tigrina. Next base: position 24,524 of record MQRK01199894.1, read on the forward strand.
AAGCACCAGAATCACTTTCAGTGTATTACATAATTTCTTAAATTATTTTTTAAAACATATATTATACAAATTAATAATGAGATTCCTTATGAATGAGAGGACAAATTAGAAATCCAAAATTCTGTACGTTGGTCACCGACAATATTCCAATGTCTTAGATGAAACCTAAATGGATATTTGTGATCGATTTTTCTTATACTAAAGTAATAAAATGATGTCAAAAGAATCTACTACCTTTATTAATGGCAAAGATACAATAAAGGTTTGAATTGCTTAAAATTATTATTTATAATTGAATGAGAAATTCAAACACCTAATCAAAGAACTGTGTTTGAAAAACTGACAGAAGTGATTGAACAAGGAAATGCTCCCTTGCGTATCAAAAGAGTGCAATGCACGTATTCTTCTTGTTTCAAAGCTTTTGTAAAACAGAAGAAATTAAAAAGACACACCAAAAACGTGCATACGATCACGACACCGCAGTGTCAGATTGGTGACAAACCTTTTCAATGTCACATGGAAAATTGTCACAAGACAAATAAAATGGATGGATGGTTAAAGAGACATTTATTGATCGATCACCGAACCAAAGGCAGTACCAGTGGTACTAGTGCTTCACAAAATAACGCAGATGAAGGATATACAAAATCTTCGAACCCGATCGTGATGCATGATGTGTCAGTGCCCCTCGAGGGTAACGCGGAGACAGACCAAGGAGTGATTCCAAGGGTGGTACTCGACTTTCGGTTAGGTAATACAAATGATGTGGGTATATTTCGGTGTCCCTTTACTCATTGCACGAAACGTGTTTACACAGCAAAGCTCTACAGAATCTCGATACGAGGGATCATGACTGGTCCTTTCTGACTGGGAAACCGAAGCGCGCCCATGCACTGAAAGCTCGCATTCTTGTATATAAAACCGTGCGAGAAAGTCAGTAGAGTCTGTATTGTCTATTTTTAGTTTCTACCCAATACAGAGTCTATGACTCACTACCCTGTACGCCAATATTGGTACTGTAGTCTCTACAATACACAGTTATCCGTTCAGTCGGGGGAGGCTTATATATTTATAATTGAAACCGTTAAAACAGATAATAAAACCTTATGATTTAAGCCAAACACTAGGGTGATTCAAAGGTTTTCCCGTTTTTCTATGCCTTACTTTGTGACAGTTATTTTATATCAATAATTTACTTTGGCATTATTGATTTTTATATTATTTATTATGGTATTGCATAATTTTTTTGACCTTGACTTTTGAAAATTGTTTAAAAATGTTACTTGTTTTTTTAGAAATATTTTACAAATTCTTCAACTGTTTTAAATTTTCTTTCTTTATCAACACTTTATTCACTACTTGAAATGTTCAATTTGCCTCTACTATATTTTTGCTCCTTTCTTTTCTGTCCGTTTCACTTTCATTGGTGTTTTTTCACCAATATATTAACTTACTGCCAATTACTATTTCCACTGGCGAGGCACTTATGGTATCTTGAATTGTGTTATTCAACATAAATTCTACCTCTGGTGAAATTTCCGTCGAATCTCACATTTAAATTTATTAATTGTGTCTTTAAAGTGCAGATTTGAAAGTTTTTCCTCAATCTACATGACTTTTTTTTGGTGGTCCGAATTTCCATATCTATTTGTCTAGTAACAACCTTCGTGCGGATTTCTCGTCTTGATGATTCACAACGTTTAAACTGATGTACCTGCTAAATTGATCGATTATCACCAGTATGTATTTACATCTTATCTTATAAAAGCCCAAGTCACTCACTGCCTCACTAACGCTCATATTATCTACTTACAATTGTAAGTAGATATTTATATTAATAATAATTCATATATAAATTCATAATTCATTTTATAAGATAAGATAATCGTAAAACAAATTGGTCTCATTTAGATTAGCAAATATACTACTGCTGTTTGTCAGTAGTATCAGTTTGATATTATTTATATTTATTCAAAATTTTTGGGTATTAAAATTGTAACGCAAATATTATATTGTCAAAAAATATTTCATTATTTTTTTGTGTAATAAAAATATTTTGAAAAAAATAAAAATAAAAAACGATTTAAATATTAAAACAGAAACTTTCAAAGTCGAAAAGTCAGCTCACCCGTCATATATGACGGGTCTTTTTCTAGTTCATTAATATTTCTTTGAATCGGTCCGCAGAAATCCATACATAGTTTTTTGAAAATTTCATCAGCAAAATAAGTTTATCTTTTGTTTTGGTTGTTAGTCTTCCTCTTCTGACAAATTACACAGCATTCCATCATATCATCCATATCGAAATCATCTTTCAAATAATTGTAAAATTTCTTACTACCCGCTTGATAAAGCCTCTTGTGTAAATATTCCACGAATTCCATCCTTTTAATTTTAGAGATCAAGTATTTTCTATCTATTGTCGTCATGATATTATTTTTCATTACCCATATCATTGTTTTCTCAATTCTGATATTTTCTCTACTTTAGTTTATCTCATCATTATCTTTAAGCAATCTGAATTCTTTTGAGTCATCGTCTAGCTCTAAGATTCTTGTCTTAAATTTCACTTTCTTAGCTTCTTCGTGCATCTTCAAACATTGTGTACACATATTTCGCAGGAATTTCTCAACATTGCATCAGCGTTAGAGTATTTTTCACGTTTCCGGTTTGGTTCAAAACATTCGAAATTTCAATCTTCATCTAGGTAGGAGAAATACAATTCTAAAAACCACATACCAAACACAACATATAATAAACACCATTCGAAAATATTCCTCACAGTTTTCAAATTTTAAATGATTTAATTCATTTTATTTTTAATGAATTAATGAATAAATCATTTTAATATTATATAAAATAATTAAATTTTTTTTTCAACTAATGACATTTTGTCAGACATATTTTTTTAAAAAATAGTTATTTACAAAATCTGATTCAGAAAATTTGAAATATGTATTAATATATTCGTATGTTGTTTATAAAAGAGAGATCTACGGATTGTCTTAAGGATTATCCAAATTTTATTTCTAATAAATTGTATAAGCAGAGAGTGAGTTCTCCTAATATATTTTAAACAATCGGGACACTAGTTGTTTTAATATGTTATTTTACAATCTGGATAGGACCCAAATTAAATATTGAAGCTATGAAAATCTTACCACATATCCGTATCAATCGACGAATATTTTTATTATGTGAATTTATTTTTTTCTATTTTACTAGGGTGATCCAAAAAATGTTTCGTTTTTCTACTCATATTTTCAAGATAACAAAGCATGTAAATAGAACACGTTTATTTTGTGAAATAGATTCCTTTATGTTTGATGGTCTTCAACCATCTTTTAGCCAGTTGCTCGATTAAACGGGTATACCACTCTGTCGTTTTAGAGGAAAAGAAATTATGCTACCCTTGTTCAACCTCTTCTACTGAATCGAACTGCCGTCCTTTGAGAAAATGTGCCATTGCCCGAAAGATGTGGTAGTCGATGAGGACTAAGTCAGGGCTGTAATTTTATTAATGGATTAAAGAAATTTAAAAATGAACCATCCATAACTTTGGATATTTTGACAAATGCTTACAACTTGGCTAAGTTGAAGAAAAGTATAAAATGTACAAAATCGTCTAATTCTTCTATTTATATATTTACGTTAAAAGTGTCAAATTTAAATAAAAAGAAAAGGATAATTCTTTTGACACTTTTGACAAATTTAAAATTAATTCGTTCAACTGTAACATTTCCGAAAGATGGCCACTTTTTAACCGTACAATTCGATTGTGCAGCGCATTAAAATTTTTTTTTGAAAGCATACTGTAGGAATCGCTTTTGATTAAAGAAAACTGTGCTACCACCTGAAGCAAAAAAATTACAATAGGAAGCTCAAAGAAAACATGGAAGATCTTCAAAGGCAAAGAGAGCATTATTAATGTAATGATGTGTGTTGATTAATATTTATATATAGTGAGTGATCTGACGATGGCGGTTAATGCGTCGAAATATATTATCATAAAATATATATTTAAATGGATGAGTTTCGTTTTTTATATTTATTTGTTAATTTTTTAAATAATTTATATTTTTGTTAACCTTGAAATAAGAAAAATAAAGAATAAGAAAAATAATAAATAATCAAAAATAAAGAAATTTTAATTTTTCAAATTATTATTGCAAAAATTAAATAGTGCATATTAAGTTTTTATAGTAAAATTAAAAATTTTTTAGCGTAAATTAAGTTTTTATAACAAATATGAAAATGTTATAGCTAATCTAAATATTTATAGCAAAAGTTAAATTTTTATAGAAAATATTAAATTCTTATAGCAAATAAATAATTTTGATAACATTCTACTAGTGTGAAAAAATAACTTTTTATAGCATATAATTTGTCCCCTTTCTCTATCACATTCATTACCTAGCTCCACAGTACTTCCCAAAAAAAGAGTAGGTCCAAAAGAAAGTTATTAAAACTGTTTGGTGTTCAGAGATTGGCATCATCAACAATAGTTTCCTGAAGCTGGGGCAGCAATTATGACAGAACTCTTAAAATTTACATTTTAAATTGAGTTAAATTAAATGTAGTTTTTTAAATGTTTTAATAAAAGAAATAAGCCCATTGAATATTTTGTCTCGAATATTTACTGTATGTTATCGTTAAGAGCTAACGGTTTTTTGGGGGGCGGAACTTCGTTTGCTAGGGCGTGTTAGAATTTACTTGTTTTTTAATTGATTACATGTGTTGGAATTACAACTATATAATTAACCTTGATATAAAATCACCAAGTCAACATAAATACAAAAGGCAAAAGATTTATTATTTACTAATGTACAATATAGTATTAACCAACAAAAGGAATGCGAATTCGCTTCTCGTTTAGTCTATGCCAAATACGAAGAATTTAGCATGCTTCCTCATCAGAAAGTGTATCATTTCCCTCGATTGAAATGAGCATATACGCTTCTAGATTTGAGAGAGAGAGTCGCAGTTTAAGATTCGATTCGGTTCATTGGAATAGGACCTCTCAACAGAAGGCGTACCCAAAGGACACAGGAGAATAATGGAAGCTAAAATTGAAAGATTTTGAATGGTGCCGCTTAGCACCCCGCTGGTGTTGACAAGAGAGCGAAGAACTTCACTAGAGGATGGCACGTTTTCTTTCATTTGGAGAATGACTATGTGATTTCGGAATACGTTAAACTTTTCAATCACATCCACAACAATATTTTCAAGGAATGAGTGACTCTTGCAAATTGTTCGCAATTGAGCATGAGAATTTTGGAATATTTGTAGAATTTTGGGGTGGATAAAAGATAGATATAACTGTGCACATGGCCGTCACCTTATCAGAAAATCTAGAATCCATGCTGTCAAGTAAACATTCAATAAATGGATTAATCACTTTGGTGTGTAATCTGTCTTCGTCTGCATTGCTGTCTTCAACAAGTGCTAATGAATGCGATTGAAGGAAGAGAGTGTCATCATCTTCATAAAGAGGTTTATCTCTTATTTCAGTCAAGTTAAAACGTCAAGAGTTAAACATGCAGAAGCTACAATTTCCTACATAGTCGGAAATGCAAATGTCACAATTTGAAGCTGCTTTGCCAAGATTGAGAGAGGCTGAAGAATTCTTTTCATGGTATGTAGAATTATAATTCCTTTGCGAGTTTGAAGTTTCAGTAGAAGGCCACCAGTCTCTGAGGATAAATCACCACTGTTGGCATGAATTTCATGCAGACATTAGGTTGTTGCTGAAACACATTGATAGTGTGATGTCCATCTTGTGTCTCCGTTTCGTATGAGTTCTACTTTGGGGCCATCTAGGATCTCTTGTACAGACTTGAATTTACGATTGTTTTTGGGACAGTTATAAAGTAACCGCCAAAAACTATTAAGAACAGAGAACATGTTCTTTGTGACTCTGTATTTATGTGCTGCATAGACACACACAAGCTGAAACAGATGACTTTGACAATGGACGTAGACAGCATCTTTAGTGTGGTATTTGATCATTTGTGATTATGTTCCATTTTACTTACCCGACATATTGCGGGCTCCATCAAAGGACAACCACTTTACATGCTGGCATTGAACTTTAAGATTTCCCAATGCGAGCAGAATCCCTTCTTTTGTTGCCTCTGTATTTTCAAACTCCTTCGAATTTATAAAGATTTCATTTGGCTCACCATTAAGGTCAAGATAACGAAGACAAACTGACAGAGTAGTTCTTCCCCGCAGATCAGTCGCCTCATCGGCTATGATGGACAGTTAGGGCACACCAATATTGAATGGTTTCAGTTGGTTTTTAAAAAGATTTGTATTAGTTCTTTGAAAGCAACAAGAAACTCACAAGGAATGTTGTGGGACATATAAGTAGCATTTTGAGGACGGAACTCCTGTCATTGCTTCATGCACCCACTATCATCTTGCTCACTACACAGATCCAGCAGTCTACCATACTATGTGGTGTGCGGTATTTTCTCTTTAACAAGCCAATATGCTACCTGTAATAGTCTTCGAGACGATGTTGGTTCTCTTGCTTTACTGATCACTTGCTATGTGAAAAGGATTGAAAACAGTTCCAATAATTTAGTAGAGATGTGGCAGTTCGCTTATTGAAAGTCATAGATGGTGTATCACTATATTTGTGTAAATAATTTTAATACTGAAGTTAACACTGCGGATAGACAATGCAGTACAGTTGCTTCTTTTCACAATAATGTAGGAAGGTGGTGAAGGATAAACTACTGTCGCTTCAAGTTAATATAAACTTTTGGGTACTTGATTGTAAATTATGTACAGTCGCTTTCAATTAAGAGTGATATTTCAGCTTTCGATAGCAAATTTAATATTTAGATGTTTATTACTAAATATGGCTTATAATTGGAAAATTTGGGGTGGGGGAATGTTCCACTCATACAGAGCTGGAAGAAACACTGCACTCAGGGGAACAAGAGAAGTTAGGGATTTTTCTTTTCCATAGTTCTCCGAGCCAAAGACCGATGACTGCGGCGGCAGAACGTCGCAACGGCACTATGCAAACCACTCTGCGATTAGATACAATCGTTTTTAAGTGCAGATAAGGAAAAGAATGTATTAAATAACAAAATTACATGAGATGGTAAAGAATGTAACAAATCGATTGAGACGTGTAAATAAGAGAAGATTCAAACCTGTTCAAAATGCCAAACTGATGGAATTTGTAAGTTAACATAATCATCAATCTGAAGTAATAAATATTTGGATCCCGATTTATACTTCATAAATTTATAATCAGATAATTGACGAAAATGAAACAATCATCGAAAAATCTTGTAATTATTACTTTGATAATGAGATCAAGTAAAATTATATCATTCGGTTCTTCAAGGCAAATTTCCTCTGCTAATGATTTTAGAATATATGATAGTCTTCAGGCCTTTTATGTTACAGTTAAACCATGAAACGTT
>MQRK01199919.1:19373-29874 GCA_001938485.1 Girardia tigrina
AGTTTTATACAGGCTTGCTTCCAATGACAATACAATTTGATAAAAAAAATTTTGAAAAAAAAATTCCTAAATGATAACTAAAAATAGTTAAATAATATTATTAATAAAAAAAATTTTTTTATAAAAACAACCCCGTTTTTCAAGCATTACCAATGCACTAAAAAGAGGAAAATAATTTTTTTTCTAGACATGTGAGAAATTTTATACCTAACCAAAAACGTGGGGCATAGAAATAATCAATTGTTACTAAAAAGCAGTAAAGAGGAAATAACAGTTACTAATAGCAGTAATTCAGAAATCCGCCCCACGTTTTTGGTTAGGTATAAAATTTCGCACATGTCTAGAAAAAAATTATTTTCCTCTTTTTAGTGCATTGGTAATGCTTGAAAAACGTGGTTGTTTTTATACAAAATTTTTCATTAATAAATTTTGTAATTTATCTGCTGATTAAATTTATAATCTAAATTAATTCATTTATCTTCTAGGTCTATTCATTTATCTTCGAATCGTTATTCGTTAAATTGTTATATTCGTTAAATTGTAATATTCATCAAAATATTATATAGAAGAATTATATTTGTTTACAAAAAGTAAAAAGAGTACGAAAATATTTTCCGCAACTCAATTTTCGTCAAATTTGAAGAAAAGATTATTTTCCGGAATAATTTGCGTGTTGCAAAAGAATTTGTCAATTTAATAAACCGTAAATCAGATTCTCATAACACATTAAAATCGGATTTTATATCTCAGTAAACTTTTTTTGTTTTAATCTAATTCTGAATTATTGAAATTAATATCGGGAAATATTTTTTTGCCATTTATGCCCTAAAAATGATTTTTTAAGATTGACAAAAAATGAAAAATTTCATTAAAATCTATAAGCTCGCTTTTAATAATAAATAAGATGCGTTAATATATAAAAATATTATTCAATACAAACACTAAACGGAAGGAATAAAACGAAGAACAAAACTTATTTCATAAAAATAAAAGGTACTTGTAATATAAGACTGACGGATAACAGTTTATTACAAATAATACTCAGCATTGGCGCACAGGGTAGTGAATCATAGACTCTGTATCGGATAGAAACCATTTGACAAATACTAAGTTTTCTGACCCTTTCACGCGGCTTCAGATGGAAGAGTGCGATCTTTCAATGCACGGGCACACTTCGGCTTCTATCTGGGAAATGAACAGTCATGTTTCTTCGTTCCGTGAATTTGGAGACTTTTTACTGTGAAAACGCACTTAGTGCAACGGGAAAAAGAGCAATAAAAAACTCACGTATCCATTATATTATCCAGCTGAAAACTCAGCAACAGACTATGGATTCCTCTTCGATAGTACTCATTAGTTACCCCAACAGACTAACAGCATATCATGTTCGATGTTCAAGTTCAAAGGTCCAGTACGTCTTCCTGTTTCTACTCTTTGCACTACTTAGATGTGCGTAGTACTATTACCTTGGATTAGATGATCAATTAATTAATGCCATTGTAGTCATCCAATACTTTTATAACTTTTGTGGGATATATGAATGAACCACCACCTCTCCGTGCCGTGCTCGACTATCTCTTTCAGTCTATCAGATATTGTTCTTTTGATCAAATTTCTAAATTCCTCATCTTAGTCCTAAAAAGAGAAGCCCTCTTTTGTTAAGACTTGCCCTGTATTCTGCAAAATCTTCCGGATCGTTGAATATTCTGAGTACATCACGAGCAATGCGCTCTCTTATCTCTTTTTACGACAGTTAATTCAGTGATTTTCTAAATTGATCTCAGAGTTTAGAACTCTTCGAATCTCAGTCACACCATTCGTGAATTATATTCATAAAATACTATGCGTCTTTTTTCCAGAATTACTCTTACCCCAGTCAGTCCAATCGTCATGTCCTTATTCTGGATCCTGTCGATTTTGATCTTCTTGAGAGCTGTCCTCGTGCAATAATTATGGAAGGCTTGTAACCATGCAACACCCTTCTCGGACGTTGCTCAGCCCTCACTACCCTAAGAGACCGAAGCGAAAATACTAGTGTCAATCAATTTTCTCTTCAATAATATTTGAATGCCGTTTACTGTGAGTTACAGGTTGCAATTCGTTAAGCTTCCACATTCTATTACGTTTTCGTTGACTAATATCCCGGTTGCAGCTACCACTAGTGATCAATATACTTCCCAGATAACATATTTTTTTCACCCATTCTGTTGTATGTAACTAAATGATATACAAGTCTTTCTGACCGCTCTATCACCCGGAATTTATCGGCAATTCGATCCATTTATGAGTGCGAATAAATAAAGATTCAGATTTTGTTAAGATAGTTTTGTTTAGTTAAGATAGTTTAATAAAATGTACAATAGGCGGTTTGATGATTAAGATAGAATTATCAGAGAAAGTGTCATTGAATTATTTGATTCAAAATGAAAGGAACGAGCATCAAAGCATCTTTATTCAAACACAGTAAATTGCCTTTACAATTCAACAAATCACGGTAAATCTAAACAATTTCCATTGAAATACAAATATATTAATTTTTCTAACTTAGAGACACAAAAGTGTTTTTCACACAAATATTCTGAAGACAAAAATCACATATATAACATCAACAAATTTTCAAATCATAAATCCCGTACACAAATTAATGTCAACAAATTTTAAATCACAGAAACAATCACACATTTTTAAGTTATTATTTTTTAAAGATGACACTTTTGATAAAACTTGTGTTAAGTAATTTGCGAGGAATATACAATTATTTTTATTATTTGACAATATTATTATTAAATATTTCTATTATAATTCTCTCTGTCAAACAGATTTAACCCAAATGGGACCGAAACTATTTCCTTTAGAAAAAATGAATTTTTGATATTAATTCTGGTTTATTATATCTAAATAACTTGTTCTACATTAAAAAAATATTTTTGTTTCATACCGTCTTTTGTAATAGGGTGTCCTTTTAAAAGGACGGTGGCCCCATTCGGGTTAAACAAATTATATTATAATTAAAACACACTTTTTTATAACATTTTATGTTCCACCTGAGTTTAATAAAAGTTATATAATTGTTGCATAATTGTAATTTTAAGGAATATCGGACATTTTTAATACCAAAGTCTGTTAACCTTTTAAGGTGACCACGTAAAAACAAATAATAATTAGATTGAATGAAAGCTTATTTCTAAAATAAAAGGAAAGTAATTAAAATGAATATTTGTCCATAACTATTAGACATTTAATCAGAAGAAAATTATCATTCTCTACAAAATTTACTTAATTTGATCCTTCTCATTAAATCCAAAACTCTGAAATCTTATCCATACAATTTCGTAATCAGTGTCACACAATTGTTAGAACAATATTTCAAAAACTGACTTGATAAACAAAATAACAAACATTTCAAATATTATTTATCATTCGTATTTTTTTAATCATACAGGGATTTTCATATGGATCTGCCAAGAAGAATGAGACATTCGTAAACAAAAACGACCGATCATCCCTGTATTCATTTATTTTGGTTGTTTTCATTAGTTCAAAGATTGATGCTTCATGTACGAGACGTAATATGTACGAAGCTATTGAGAAAATAAATAGTTTTCTCAGTTTTGCAATTGATAGATCTGTATATGGTTAATTAATGATTTTTTATGTTCCCTTAAGCGTCGACAATGTATTCTTTCAATGTGTAGTATTGTTTTAACTTTATGTGTATCTTATCAAAATCATAGCAACAAAGTACGTGAAATGTATTATAGGGCTTCCATACTCTAAAATTAATCATAAACTTTCTATATATAAAAGAATTCATATTGAACACAACATAACATACAGTATGACTCATAAGTCTGTTCACCGCCTTATTTTTTGAGAAAAAGATCAAATTTTTAACAAAACATTTATTACTTTGAACTTTCAATACTTAGTTGAATGTCCTTTCATGTCCTTTATCATTTATAATCGCCTAGGCATGGATTCAACAAGACTTTAACAATTTTCGTACCATATTTTTTGAACAGCCACCCAAAGCTGTTATGACGATGTGAACCTTATCGTCTGTAATTTCCTTTTTAAAAGTCCCCATACATTTTCGATAGGATTTGCGTCTCGTGAATTGCCTGGCCATGGTTGCCTAGCCTTCTTTTTTGAGAAATTAAATGTCGACAGTGCACGGTGTGGTGGTGCAAGATCTAGCTGAAAAATGAATTGTTGTTTTGGAAATACCAAGCACTTTCCAATAATATCAATGTTATGTATTATAGTTTCCTGGTACGTTTGAGCATTCATTGAACCTTCTACTTTTCTAAGAAGACCTAACCCGTTTGCCGAAAAGCACCCCCAGACATGAACTTTGGCTCCGTGGCTCATGGTTTCATGGATGTTTCCGAGTTTGAGCCTTTCATTTCTAGTTCGTCTGATCTAACGTCTACCACGATGATTATAACATTGGAAAATGCATTCATCGCTAAATATAACAGAATACAAAGTTTCTTGATCCCAATTTGATATAATGAAGCCCTCTGCATTCTTCTTTGTCTCTGTTTAGCGGTAAGGAAAGGTTTCTTTACAGCTTTGAATGCCCGTTTTCCATATTTTTCTAAAATCATTTCAACTGTCGACTTACTTGTGGCTATTGAGGAAGAAGAATTAAATATCCTTGTAATATTTAACATGGAAATATCATTGTTTAAACGACTTAATCATTCTTTCTGATCTGGTGCTTAGTTTATGAGGTCTGCCTCCACGTGGCTGATCTTTCACTCCCGCATTTTTTAAATACTTCTCCCATATTTTTTGCATTCCACGTTTTGAAATATTTCTATTATATCTTGTAAATAGTTCGACCTTTATTTGATTCCATGTACTTCCTGCATTTTTAAGCGCAACAATCATTCCACGCTCAAATTCACTAAATATTCTTGACATTTAATTTATCTAAAATTTAAAAAAATAAGTCATTAATGAAAATTTCAATATTTAACATATAAATTCAAAAGTGTAGCATAAAAACACTTTATATAAACAAATATTCAAAATTAATATGACATCAAATTTTTAGTTAGAAAATAAGTAATCAAAATATGACGGGGTGAACAGACTTATGAATCATAATGTACATGTTTTATATCTTATGCACATGATAAAACTATATTATAATCACAATTAAAAACGGAACGATAAAAAAAAGAAACTAGTAAATGAAAAAATTAATTTTTTATATCCATTCTTTATGTAGAGAGAACTCTTCTTTGACAACAAAGTTTTTAAAATTTAAAAAAAATTTAAATTAAAAATATACATTAAAATTTAATATAAACTACTTATAATTTATAAGTAGATGTCCTGCAATTAATATTGTTCGGGAACTCCGAATTTTCTGTTTTTTTCCATTTGGGAACCTTAAAAAGTTTTATTTCGATCAAATTTTTACATTATCATTTATTGTCATCGAGAATGAGTAAGTCATCAAAATTTCAAGAAAATCGATTGAGTACAAAGCCTTCAAAAATAAGTTTCTAAATTCCATAGATACATAAATATTTACCTATATAGAAAGTAAGCCAATAAAAAGAATGGAAAAATTATAATAAATAACACATAGCAAGAAATAGACTGTGAAATAAAAAACAAAATAAATAAGTCACCTTAGATAAAATACTCAAATAGAAATGAAAAGTTATAGGTCAAATTATCAACAGTTATTATTTGTAGACAGTTATTTGTATTATTTTATTATTATTTGACAGTTATTATTAGTCGCAATATGCCTTTAGTCGTAATACTAGTACTTTCAGACGGCATTGAGTATAGCTATTTCTTCCAATGAAAGTTTGGTAATCGAATAATTCGATTTTGGATTAGTGACAATTCTTTAGTAATAAAAATTCGTCAGTAATGATAATTCGTAATTCGTAATTAGTAAAACTTGTTAGAAAGGATAAATCTTCAGTTCAGATAATTCGCCAGAAATAGTAGTGTGGTAGTAACAATTGCTTGTTTTTCAGCTATAAATTTTTTAATTGATAATTCTATTAGCGATATTAATTTGACATAAAATCATAAATTAAAATCTAAATAATAATTGTAATATAAATTTAGTAAAATGTAAATAAGAATATATAAATATGAATGTCAGCCGTCTGATTGTGGCCTCGTAATGAACGGCTCATCAAACGGAACTGACTGTTAAATAACAATAAGTATAAATAAAATATAATAAAAAATATAAATGGCAAGCATCATAAAAATATATTATTTTATTGGGTGGCAGAAATACATGACACATACAAAAGATACAATTAGAAATTTCACAATCAGTACAAATCAACTCTAAATTCTAGATAATGATGAGTTAATTTAGATTGTCCATTTCTTCCTTTAAAATTCCTATTTCAATCATTTTTCATTTAAATCTTAAACAATCAAAGAATAAACGATGAATGTCAATTTCATTTAAAAAAACATAATGAAGTATCTTTGTTTTTTCGAAAATAATTTAACGTAAAAGAAGATTTGTACTTTTTATTACAATTTGAAAAAAAATCGATGTAAAATGTATTTAAATATCACTATTTGCAACAATTTAAATACGTGTTCTAAATCAATTTTGATAGTTGAATCATAACTATCACTGTAAGTTGCATTGACATTATCTACGATGTTGTTTGATTCAGGACTAGCAATCATAATTTCACATAGAATTATTAATGGATATTACACACAAACTTAAACAAATTTCTCGTTAATCAAATTTAATCATTTCACCAAAATCTATTTATTAAATTTTTTACTTTTGTATTTATTATTTATTAATTTTGTTAAAAAATATTTAATTTAACTTTAAATTTAATTTCTGTAACACGCGAAAAGTTTATTTTCATTACACTGTTTAATTGATAATATTTAAACAAAATATGTATCAAAAAAGCACATATTAAATATTTTAAATAATCAAAATATCTAATATCCAACAATTTCTTTCAAAATAATTTCGTTCTACATAAATTTTGCCTAAATTATTGCTTTATAATCATTTTAAAATTATTACTAAATATTTGTTTTTTAAATATATATCGGTTTTCTTTTAAAACTTGTTTTTTTAATTTACAGTTTTGGTTTATTTTGATAATTATAAATTTTAATTATAATTATAATTTTTTGGATTTTACAAAATCTTTTTTTTTACTTTTTAGATTTTTAAAATTTAATGTTTTATTTTTTTACATAATTATTTAATTTTCTTTGTGTTTTAAAAAATCTTTTATTTTACATTTTCAGTAGTATAAACTTTGGATTGTTTACGTTTTAAGTAATTTTTGTTAGAATTTTAAATTTAAAATTCCAATAACCCCTCATTATCAAAAAAAAATGAAAATTGAAAAACAAATTAGTTGTAAAATGTATTGAGAATGAGAGAAATGTTTGAAATGATTTTGTTATTTTCTCTCATTATTATACATACTTCTACATGCAAATGTGGAATATTGTACTTTTGATGAAATTCTATTTGGAATCAATTTAAATTTTTTGTTCTGATTATAAAGAAAAATTTTAATCAACAGACAACAATTTATCAATATGCACGATTCTGGAATGTATTTGAAATGTTTTTATACATTTAGTAAAACGTAAGTAAAACGTAGTAAAACATTTAGTAAGATTTTACCTTACAATGTATATATTCTGACGTTAAAATCAATTATTTTTAATTATTATTTTCAATTATTTTATTACCTTAGAGTTATTTGAATAAAATCAAATGATTCGTAATTAAAGGATACAGTAATCCCTCACTTAGCGCTATTATTGCTTTCCAGGACCACCCGCGGAAATTGAAAATCCACGAAGTAGGGGCGCTAAATTTATTTTAATCATATATTTTATTTTAATCATATATTTTTATACATTACAATCACAATAGAAAATCACAAAAAAACAGTACGAATACAAAAATTAACTTCTTCTTGTGCTATTAATAAACAGTGTTATGGAGATTTGTTTGTATTGCTTCTTTGCCTGAAATAGAAGTGTTTTTTAGGCTGACATAGAATGTTTAAACTGTAATGAACGAATCATATTCGTATAAGATGAAGTTCTTGAGCCTTTCTCTGCAAGGCTGCAAGACGTTCAAGTGTTAGGTCAACCTCCTCCTCTTTTGCAGCCCCTTGTTCTTCTTCCTCTTCCTCTTCACTTGCAGATTTGGTCAGCTCCTCAAGTTCTTCGTCCGTCAATGTTTAACTGTGCATGTCAAGCAGATCATTAACATCTTTGGTATTCATATCACTCAAACCCTCTCCATCCAGTATTTTTACCAGCCTCACAGCTTTATCGATTGCAGATTGTTGAATTTCATCGGGAGATAATCCTTTATAATAGTGCAACACTTATGGCCACATGTTTTCTACCACGCATTTAAAGTCTCGGTTTTCAAATCATTTATGACATTCTGAATATTTTTCAGACATGATGCAATGATATAGTCACGCCAGTACACTTTTAAAGAGAATTCCTCATGCATGTCCATTTCTTCAATAAGGCTTTGCAAATAATATCTCGTGTAAAGCGCCTTAAAAGCACGAATAACGCCTTGATCCATCGGTTGAATCAATGAAAAGGTGTTTGGCGGCAAGACTTCTACCCGGATCCCATAATACGTTATGTTGGCAGCATGACCTCAAGCATTGTCCACCAAAAGAAGCAATTTAAAATCGAAACCTTTCTTTACAAGATAAAGAACAAAAATAAGAATGTGTTGCCTGT
The DNA here is from genome assembly GCA_001938485.1 of Girardia tigrina. Lineage (NCBI taxonomy): Eukaryota > Metazoa > Platyhelminthes > Tricladida > Dugesiidae > Girardia > Girardia tigrina. The sequence continues at coordinate 28,137 of MQRK01199919.1, forward strand.
GCATTGGATGCATAATCCTAAGGCGTGGATCACAAAGACTCCCACGAAGGACTGTTTTCATCAGTGCCTTATTCCCGAAGTTAGAGTTTAAGGCTCTAGGATTTTGAGACTGATAAATAAGCCCTGTTTTTATCATAAATCCTGCAGCATTTCCATACATGATCAAAGTTTCTCAATCTTTTAGAGCCTTTTGACTACGAAATCTAGCTGCATCCTTCGTTATAAAAGCTCGAGATTGCATTCTCTTCCAAAACAAGCATGTTTATCCATATTAAAAACTTGTTCTGGAAGATAGTTTCCTTCTTTTATTATCTTCTTGAACGAGTTGTTCACGTAATCCTCGGCTTCGACATTATCCGCAGAACCAGCCTCTCCACGTAGACAAGCGCTTTTAAGTCCCTAGCGATTCCAAAATTTATCAAACTAGCCTTTGCTGGTAGTGAACTTATCTGATTTGTTGGGATAACCAGTCTATGTCTACAGTTGTGTTTCATCGTCACTTTGGTACTTCATTTTTTCTGCTAAGCCATCATAAAGTTGTTTAGCTTCAGTCCTTATGGTATTCATATCCAAGGAAATATTTTTCTTACGACAATCTTGAATCCACAAGGCTAATGCAGCTTTCATTTTTACGATCGACTTATTACGAAGAATAAACACCCCTTTCGCTATCGTATTGAAAGTAATTGTTGCTGTAGATCTGATATTAATATCTTCCTTCTGAATATAACGAACCCTTGATTCGTTAATCCCGTAACGGCGACCAACTTCAGAATATGATTTGTCTTGCTTCAGTAAATCGAGAAGTTCGACTTTCTCTTTTATCGTAAGTGTAGTGCACCCACTACTTCACACACCACTGTATCCCATATTAATGTACATTTTTTTTGTGTATATGAGTACGTGATTTTTGTTTTTTTGCGTATCAGTTTGGGAATTTTTGTGATATCTCAATTCCGAGTGATAGGAATGCGTTTGATTCTGCCTTTCTTTTGGTTTATGTACAGAGCCTGAGTCGATGGGGTTTTGTGTGTGTGTATAGTTGTTCTCTTTCATTGTATGTGATTTGCTTGTGATTATATATATTTTTATTTTTTTAAACTAGCATCTCCCAAGAAAGAAACTATGATTTTCAGACGTAAACACCGTATGATTCAAATTTTAGCATAATTACAAGGTTATGTATTCGAACTGTCAATCGTATCAAAAGAAAATTACCAATAAATTTCTACGCCAAGATGGGACAAAAGACAAGATATGATAAACCAAAACATTGATAAAAATCAAATGATATCTTGGGAAGGAAAGTCTTATAAACTTCTTCCCAAAAGTCTAGTGCCGAATCAACAAGAATCGGACAATCAAAAATTTAAGCTTGATCCCTAAAGATCTACAAGCCAGTCGAAATAGGTGATCATTCGACTTAAAAAATTCAATTAAACAAGACAGAAGCGCAGTTTCAGAATGTCATCCAAAAACCGAATATTAATCTACATTCTATTAGCAATAAGTTATTACTCGATCGATAGCAAAGATAGTTTGAGAACCTGAACATAAAATCCCTAACAAAAATAGGAAGCCAAATGAGAAACAACAATATTAAACAACAGTCGCCAAAAAGAAGGTATAAATGAGTCCTGAAGCGATAACTGCATATTTTCGAAGCCATGCGCGACTTATGGGCCCAGTCAGGCCAGTGGTAAGAACAAGCAGAACAGTCAAAGAATATTCTCATAAT
>MQRK01199928.1:489-11633 GCA_001938485.1 Girardia tigrina
AATCTGTCTAACAGTATCTTTAGACAGGCCAGTCGATTCACTCACTACTCTAAGAGATGTCCTTGGTTCTTTATCCACAATCGCTTTGATAATCTGCACATTTTCAGAGGTTGAAGATGTGGTTTGGCGGCAGCATCTTGGATCATCAACAATGGATTGTCTTCCTTCTTTAAATCGTTTGTACCACTCGCATACATTTCTCTGTGAAGGAACATCCATGTTAGTATCTTGCAGCTGCTTATATATTTCACATGGTTTACGTCCCCGTAGCATTTCTAAGTAAATGTATTCACGAAAATGTTCTTTCTGTAAATCCATAACGTGTCAACGGTGCACCTAACACTGTGTTAGCAGCAATAATTGGCTGTTACAATGAGAAGAGAGTGGATAAGTGTGTGACTCTATGATTGGCCAAAGCAGCTGATTGGTGGCTTCATTCTAATACAATATTTACGTGTATACATTTATGCATGTGTCTGTGCATGACATATTCCGGGAACTTATTAGACAGCCTAAATATTAGGTGCGTGCAAAAATTCGTGCCCGATATTCCTAGATGGCAGAAGCATGCACTTTGATCACATGATTAACTAACAGTGATCTGCAGGTGTAGTGAGTCAACATAACCTTAAAAATAAAGTTAATTTAAACTAATTTGTGCGCAGGGTTAGTATTCAAAATGAATAATGATAAGTTGCATTTGCGTCTTGTTATGTTATACGAATTTAAAAAAGGAGTCAGTGTTGGAACTGCTACAAAAAATATTAAAAACGTTTATTGGCATCGTGCTCCTGCTCTAAAGACAGTTAAAAGTGGTTTGGTCGATTTCGAAATGGAAACTTCAATTTAAATGATCAACTGCGCTCTAAAAATTACTTACCATCTTAGAAGAATGGCATGGGGCAAGGTCTTGCTGAAAACCTGAATTTTGAACTTGTATTATCAATAACTCTTGAATTATTACATCAATGAAAACATTGATATATGTTTGATTGTTCATCATCCCCTGGACAGGAAATAATGATCCGTGGCCAGAAAATGAGAAGTGACCCTAAAACATTTACTTTGCAAGAAATTTTACTGACTGCTGGATGTGCGCAGGAGAGAGTGGCTCTCCATCTGTTCTGCAGACAAACTGATTATGTTGACCTTGAATTAAAAAGTGACTCTCGTCAGAAAATAAGACTCATTTCCAATCCTCAATAGTCCAAAATTTGTATTTTCGAGCCCATGTCATTCTTTTTTTTCTTCGTTTTTATTGTTAGAAACTGCCTTTTGAATGCCTTCATAGTTTTCCTGTTTGCTTCGAGGAGACCTCGCCGTATGGTAGAAGCATTATGTTGAAGTATTATTTCGCAACAGAAATTCATCATCTTTTGAGGATGTGTTTCGTTTTCTACCACAGTGTCTAATACGTTGTGGTAAAATTGAACCACCTTCTTCATGAACTTTTATAATAGAATTCACTGAACTCAGAGATATACAACATTGTTTAGAAATCTGTTGTTGACTCATACTTGTATGCGTAGCTCCATAACTTTAAATACCTAACCACAATTTAACCTAAAATAAACAAAAATACAAATAAATATTTAGAAATCAAACTATCAAAAATAGATCAATTAAACCATTGATTGCGTTAAACATAACAAGACTTATATAACATACTTATTGGGTTCGAATTCAGAATTCAAGTTCATGACATAATATTTATTTTTTATCACATTAACGATTTTTCTAACAAATATTTTTGAGGAACTTAAGCACTTTCTTTTCTATGCACTCGACCTTTAATCATATTTCTATTATATTTTGGGTCACAAAAACTATTCGGAGTGCTATAAAGACCAGTGTCCGTTGGCTTTCTGTCAAGAATCTATTCTGCTTTCTTCCAAAAACGATATTTTATTATTACTTTCACAAGTAAAATTAAAAAGAGAGATGGTTCATGAAATTTTTTGTTACAGTTGGTAGGGGCCGCGTTTGAAATCAAAGACAGTCTAGAAAGAGAGCGCCGACTCAAGATTCTTCTTGATCTCGGTGAAAATGCTAAATCAGAGGATATTGAGAATTTACGGCGGGAAATAAAGTACCTGAATGTAAAGGCGAATCCGGTGGATCTTTTCACGTATAGTTACTGCTTCGTGGGGCTCTTAACCGGTGAGTATAGATGCCTTAATGCATTAGAGGTTGACTGGTCTTTTTCCAACAGGGCCGTATTTCAAGTACCGTGTCTATCTCGATTGTCTAACCTACAATCCCACCCGCTTTAGCAACCGCTATGATCAGTTGATAAGTCGGCTGAAAATTGCGGCGATTATTGGCGTTGGTTACCTGATTGCGTCGCATTTTTATTATATCGAGGTAATAATAACGGTGATAGTTATTTGAAATATTATTATATAATTTTCATTATTTGATTTATTAGTTTTCCCTGTGTATTGAAATATTTTAATTTTATCTTAATTTTGCAATATTTATAAATACACAATGCAGGGTTGTCAAGTAAATTTTTTCCAATGCATTTTTCGTTGTATCTGGATATCTATGACCGCTAAGAAATCCAAATTTGGTGTGCATATTATATGATTAATACACATTATAACTATCAAAAGTTTATTAATATTTATTTCAATTTACATAATAAAAAATGCAATAAATTAAAAATTGTTTATTTAGAGTAATACGATATTGCAATATTTTTGCCATCTTTCAAAGTAAACTATGAATTTCAACATAGAAGACGTGAGAAAGCTTATTTTCTATTGTTGGAAGCGTAAATTATCAGCTGTAGACATTGCAAAAGAGATAAACAATACACTGGGAGAAGGAACAACTACGTCATATACATGTTCCAAGTGGGTAAAGAAATTTGAGAACGGTAACTTCGAGGTAAATGAAAAAGTTCGCAGTGGGCGACCTTCTTATGAGGTGACTGCAGATATAGAACGAATTCTAGAGGAAAACAAATTTGCCACAACGAGATTCATTGACCAAGAAGTTGGAATTAGCCACGAAGCGGTGCGTCAGAATCTCATGAAAATGAACAAGCGTTACCTCGCCAACGTGTGGGTTCCACATGCTTTAACAGAAGTTGCTTAGGAAAAAAATGTCTGTGTGTGAAAAACGGCTTACTATGTACCGCAGCAACAATTTCCTGCACCGTATAGTGACTGTGGATGAGATGTGAGTATTTTGGGAGAATACATCCTCATACACTCAAGAATCTTGGCGTGGAAGTGGCGCTGAGCCTGCTACAGAATCCAAAGTGAGGTTAACTACGAGGAAGAATCTGGATACCGTCTTCTGGGATTCGAAAGGTGTGATCTTGATGGATGTGTTAGAAAATGGAAAAACCATGACGGCAACATACTACTGCAGTTTGCTGGAAAAGATGAAGACAGCTATCCTGGTAAAACGACGACGGAAAACCACGGACGGTTTTCTGTACCTTTTTCAGAACAACGCATGTCCACATACGGCACATCTCATCGGCAAAGATTGCCGAAATGCATCTAAACATCCTGCCACACCCCCCTATTCGCAGGATCTGGCTCCTTCAGACTACTATCTATTTTCACCAATGAAAGGAGCTGTGAAAGGTCAGAACTATGCATCTTCTGAGGAGTTCAGGAGAAACTTCAGGAGTGGTTGAACACCAAGGCCGGATCCTTCTTCGAGAATGGTATCAATAAGTTGCCAGGACGTTGGCAACGTTGCATTGACAATAATGGCTGTTATTTTGAACACTTGGCTGATGATGATGAATGATTGGACATTATATTTGATAGTTTTTGTTATTTTCCGAAAAAAACTTAGTTGACAACCCTGTACTATAAGCTGATATGATGTTCAGTATAATTGAAAAATATCATCTGCATTTTGCGGCCTAGATGAAAGAAACAGACTAGAAAATAAAGGAAATAATAAAACTCTCGAAATTTGAAAATGATTTCAAAAAATATATAAAAGACAAATTTGTTTTAATAATTTGTATTTGTGATATTATTACATTTTTCTTGAAAATAAAAATTTGCTTTCATATGATTGAAAATTCAAATTTTTCAATACAGAATCACGTTAACAAGACAAACCGATTTTCTACTGATATTTGAGTTCAGTACAAGTTATGGAAAGTCCGATAAGAAGCACCTCTTTTCAAGAAAAATAATTTAGTTTTATTTTTGCTAGAGAGAACAGTAAGTAAAAACTCATTTGTTAAGTAAAAGAAGATTTTTATTCAGACTGAGTGGATCCTTTAATTAACCAAATTATGAAAGTAAGAGCTTAAGAAATTAGATTTTGTTCCTAAATGCAGTGGCATACACTGTCGTCATAAGCATTATTGGAAACGAACTCTTGAGAAAGATTATTCAGAATTTCGAAAATCCTTTTTAAGAAATTTCTGAGGCACATTATTTTCTATTCTCAAACCTTTATAAATAAATATATTGTAATATAAATATGAATACATTAAAACTTTAATTTAAATTTTATAAACTCACAATTTTCAAAGTTAGTTTCATAATTTTAGATTTACAGTTTTAAATTATAACGTTCAAAAATTTACGTGAGCAAAAAATTCTAACATTACCCCTTTTTGGTGAAATTTTGAACTTTTCGACATTGTGAAAAATTTGTTATAATTTTTATCCTTGTGTCTGTAACTTCTCTTGTGGACCTGTTCCATTCTTTCTTATGAGCCATCAAATTCTTCTTCTCCTTTTTTACGTAGACTAAATCCTCTTTCTTGAATATTCTTCGTGCCTCTTTTTTCTGGTTTGTTCTTATCTTTTATCCTTCGTCTTATATTTTCTCTATCTCTGTCCTTATCGCTGAACTATTGTTTTCGATTTATTTGTCTGTCGAAAAACACCTCTTCTAGGCTGCAATCTACCGTTTTCATTTTCGTTGCATTTTTAGCAAATACTAGGTGCAGTAATATATCTGACCAGCTTGCTTCATTTCTTTCTTTTAGGCTTGCTTGTATAAATTGCCATATTGTTCGAAACTTTCTCAATTATGCCCTTTGTATTATGGTGGTATGAGCTAGAAACGGCAAACCTGATGTCTCAGGAGTTTAGGATTTTTGAAACATTCTTTGCTTTCAAACTCTTCCTATAATCATCGTGAATATCTTTTGATACTTCAAACTTACATATCAATTCTCGAAGTAAATTTTGTATTATTGTTTTCTCGTCCTGTCTCTTGATTGCAGTCAAGCTCACGTATTTACTAAAATAAACAATCATTCCTAAATTAAATCTTTCTCTTCGTATCTTCTTTTTCTATGACCTACAAATATCTGTATTTTTTCTCGAATGTTTCTATTGAAATTATCTATGTGGTTTCATCCTTTGTTTCAGTAGTCATCATCTTTGTATGTAGACACTATACACAGGTGTAATACTTCTTTTTCAAAAAAGTAATGTAGTAATAAAGTGGAATTATTTGAAAATCAAAAACCAAACTATAGTAGACGATCTGTGAAAGAAAAAACACTGTAATGAACCAAGAAAAGAAATTATATGTACTTATCGATCACTTTATAATTTGATCCAGATCAAAGAACATAAATTTGTGATTTGTGTGAATGAATACACTTTACCAATACGCTATTATCTTTACATAATGATATTTGATAAATGGAAGTTAAAATAAAATGTTATCAACAATTTCATTTTCTCACAATTATCAGATTGTAAAATTCATATTTATTTAATGACGTTCGTATTAATATAATACAAAGATTAAGTGATGATATGATTGATTATTTGGGTTTTGTTAAGCGTTTAATTGGTTGATTAAAGTATACTCATTATGTGATAATACAAAGGTTTCAATTCGGAACCACGTATTCCGCCACGATAAACTCATTTATGTTTCAAGGGACCGTTGTCGTTTCTGGAATCCCCTGATATAAATATCAGGGGATAAAATAATTAAAGACTGATAAAAATAAAAAGTGGAGCAAGTTCTCAGCGAGATACAGGCCGGATAAGGTAACTAATCTAAGACTGATTTGTGAGTAAACCAGAGACCAGAAAAGAATAATTTGTAATAACTTTATACATTTTTAAAAAGCTTTTGACAGGATGTGGACACGAAGGCAATGACACAGTATGAAAAAGCACAACATAGGAAAACATATTACGAGAATTATTAAGAGCCTTTACGAAGACACAAAGACAGAAGTGTTTATAAGTGAGCAATTTAGCGACTGGCTTAAATCATCAGTAGGAATAAGGCAATGTTGCTTTCTTTCACTAACACTGTTCACCTTTTCCTTTAGAGAATTGTAACGAAATCTGTTAGGAACGACATTGGTTGCATAAATGTCTCCTGTTTTTTCCGACATTCAAACAAAAGAAATAAGCCTGGATCAAAATAATTTATTAATCGACAACTTTTAAATTTTCCACAAAATTTCTGTTTATTTAAATAACTGAATTTCTTTGAGGATATTTTTAGTATTTCTATTTTTAACCGTTTCTTATAAATATGGATATAGATATAGATATATTGATATAGATATAGATATTTAATAACATTAATTATTATTTAAATGTTGAGAATTAAAATATCTTATAAATTATACTTACAAATCTTACAAAATCAATAAACTATCTAGACGATGTTGGAATAAGCTGCGGAAGAACCAGAATAACCAACGTACGATTTGATGATGACATAGATCTAATTGCTATAGATAAATCAGAGATTCAGGAGCCTATGAATAGATTACACAGTGTCAAAGAAATTCGGAATTGAAATAAACAGAGAGAAAAGCAAAATAATGGTTTCAGGAAGATGTAAAAATGAGGTTAAACTGGATATCGACATTGAAGGGGAGAAGCTGGAACAAGTTAAGAGTTTCAAATACTTAGGCTCTGTTATCACATAGAATAGGAGAACCGAAAAAGAAATCAGAAACCGGATTGGTATTGCAACAAGCGCAGTGATTAAGCTTATCATAATTTTTAACCTCAAAAAACCAATCTCAAGAGATCACTAAGTCTGGGCAACACTTTTCTATGGATGCGAGAGTTGGACAATAAATTAGAAGAGCATGGATAGATTTAAAGCGTTTGAAATGAAGTGTTACTGGAGAATGCTTAAGATCACGTAGAAAGAAAAGAAGACCAACTACTTTATCTGGTGGAGAGTGACGGAAATACTAGGTAAAAGACCGGAATCAATAGAAGAGACTATAAAGAGAAGAAAGCTGAAATTCTACGGATATCAGATAAGAAAACAAGTACTAGTAAAGTTTTTGATTGAAGGAAGTGTGGAAGGAGAAAGATTAAGAGGAAAACCAAAGAGACAATGGACAGACGACTTAAAAGAATGGAGTGGATTGAACATGGAATGTCTGAGAAGAGAGGCTGCAAATAGAGAGATATGGCGAAGGCTTGTGCATAATTGGATGTACCCACGGCTAAACGTCTAAGATCCAAAGGAAAGAAGAAAGATAAAAATACAATAGAATATGCAATATTCGATTTAAGGTTTAATATATTTTAAACATCAAATAAAGTCAACCCACAAGATCTTTGATCTTATTTATAAATTAAATGAAAGATTATTAAATTTCAAAAAAGATATATGTAAAAATAAATGACAGATATATACAGAGTAGTTGGAAGACCCCAAATATCATTGAAATAGGATTAACTGAGTAAATTAAATATACTTCAATTGTTCTATATTCAGAAAGTTTTAAACAATTTAAATCTTTTATTTTAAAATTCCTTGATCATAAAACCTGGAATTTTAAAATCATATCGTAATCTTACAAAATACAAAGTATGTTTTGTAATAAAATTCCAACTTCTTAGAGTGTTTGTACCAAATACATTAAAGAGACTTCTCGTAATCCATGTAAGTGGATTCAGGAGCACATACGATTGGGTAATGGTAGTAATATTGCTGGATAAATTGAATTTTGTTGGTTGAACGTGACTATTACCGATTTTAAAATATTGTGCAGTAATTTTAGAAATTATTGGAAGCGGGTCTCTTTTGAGGCATTATTGATCAAATCCATCAATTAATGTTCAAACAAGCCTCTCTCCTACTTTGTTGAAAATAATTAATAAGCTTTTACATTATTCAATTGCGTAATCAATAAGAAATTATAATTATTAAAAAATTTGCATGAAGATGGTGGGGGGAAATCCACTTAAATATATCGCAAAAAATGAAAAGTTTAATAAAAAAAATTCGAACACAAATGGCGTTTTCGTTTATGTTAAACATTTGTCATGGTTTTTTCATCTCTAAATTTTTTTAATTTGTCAGCGAAAAGAAAATTAACTGACTCATAATGATAATGATGGTAAATGATAACATATAATATGATTTAAGAAATTGATTCAAGTTAACTCACGTTTTTATTTCAGTACGCTAAAACCGACGAATTTTTCAATCGTCATTTTTTGTATCGACTTTGTTTTATGTCCATAATGTTTTTTGTTTTCCGGATGCGAATGTATTTCGCCTGGCTTATTTCCGAATGTGTATGTATGTGTGCCGGGGTGGGGGCCTACCCCTCAGTTAGCTCACCTGTTCCAGGTCAGGGGCCGACTAATTTAAAGGCCATGGAACAAAATGAGTAAAAAAATATTTAAAAGATTACTATTCGTCTTTAAACACGAAAATTCATAGTAAAAGTGCTTTAAATGAAGTGAGTTTCGAAACCACCAGGAATTTAAACATTGCAGGATGCGAATGGGCCCCAACTGTGAGAGAAGGAATGCGTTCGTGGAACATGAGTGTTCAATATTGGTTGGCAACCTTCGTCTATCGAAGGTTTCCGGTTAAAAAATTCCGGTAATAGAAGTTCGAACTAAGACGTTAAGGATAAGTATTTGTTTCAGGACACCTGTGACGATGCTTGTCAGTGCCTTTTGGCACGGCGTCCATCCCGGATATTATCTAAGCTTTATGACGATTCCTCTGAGTCTGCAGGCGGAATCTGCTTTAGAAAATCTTTTATACAAAAATACTCCTGCTAAACTCAAAGATGAAGATTTGACACCGAAATTACTTTTAGACAAATCGTTTTTTATTCGATGGTTTTATAAAATGAGAGTTTTCGATTACTGTTGCATGGGATTCTTACTGCTGGAGGCAAGCGCCACTCTAAGATACTGGTGGAGCATCTGGTTCTCCGTCCACGTGGGTATGGTCGTCTTGATCTCTCTGAACATAGTCTCTAGTCCTCGACACCACGCCTCTTAGTCTAGTCCTAGATCGCAATCGTTCTTTGTTTTTCAAAGATTCCTATCCACCAGCTGTGTGACAAATAAAACTTTATTGTCTTATTTCTCTGTCTTTTGCTTTATTTCAATAAAATTTCATTTTTTCTGTTTTGTTTTGTTCATTTTGATAATTTGATTTCAGAATTTTCACGAGTGAAAATAAATCAAAAATGGTTTTTGTAAATGCTAAAATGATTTCACGTTTTGTAATACTTGTGAGGAATGTTTGGTGTGTGATGTTTTCGTGTAGTGTTTGTGTGTTGTGTGTTGATTCGGTATTGTGCCTCTCCTAATCAGATGGATGATCAATATTTAATTTTTTATAATTTGAAACTAATTTATTTAAATTTAGATTTAATATTCAATTTTAATTTTTATTATTGCAACTTTTAAATAATTTTAATGATTTTATTTTTGTAAAATTTTAAATAATTAAATCAAATTAATGTTTGAAAATGATTACAAAAAGTAATTTTTTTATCCAATAACATTTAAAGTAAATATTTTAAATAAAATAATTTTCTTCAAGATAGTTCAAATTTGGGATGAGAAGTATTAAACATTGAGTGATGGATCTAAGTGAGAGCTATGATATGGATTGTTATAGAGATGACGAAAATTGTTCTATCAAATATGTGAGCTCTCTTAATAATATTTATATTTTTGTGATTGTCGATCGTAAAGAACAAGTGTCATATATTTTATTAATGGAACAGTAAATCTATTTGTACGTTGTTTTGAATGTTTGGCGTTTGACGGATTTACTCCGCGTAACCAGCTCTGTTAAAATGTGGTCTAAATGATCCAAGATCACTTTAGAGCGAAATTCCATTTAAATTAAACATATTCTTGTACAAAAGATGCTCTCCAACTGTAAGTTTTGTAAGTGATGCTATTTTTTATGTGAGAAAGTTATTGTAACGAATGTTATTAAATAAACCGGAGAACTCGTTCAGACTCAGCATGAGCATTTTTTCATGTGTTCAAGCCATATTCGATATTTTTATTTGACATTATTTATTCGTTTGAATCAAAAGTTTTATCCGACTTCTAAAAAAAATAAACTTAATTTCAACAACTAAAAACAATCAAGATTCAAAGTGAAGACCATTTAAATCAGTGGTTTGATTCAATCTATCAGTAAGTTTGTCAATCCCTCTTTGGTACCATTCTTTGTTCTTAGAGGCATTAAACTCATTGCACCCGTTTTCGGCCATGAAGAAAGGCCCCATTGGAACGAAAAATTTGATAGAAATGGCTCAGATTCTAGCTAGAGTGAAGAAAGAGTTCCAGCTTGTTAGAAAGAGTGAATTCAGCCTTCATTTAAAGGATATAAGTGATCGCAACTATAACTATTTGAATGACGTATTACATGAAATATGGACAAGTCCAGCTTTGAAGCTGAGTGAATTTAAAGAAAAATATTTCCATTCAGATGATGAGTTAAAATTCAGAGATTTTATGGGTCATGAAATACCAATAATGAACTTGTCTCAAGTAGGGGAAAATAGGCATTCGGCCCCACAAGACACCATCGAGGGGGGGATTACCCGTTGCCATGGCAACGGCTTCGGTTGCACGGAGTGCGCGATTATATAAGACATGCGTTAGTTCTAATATACTTCAAAGACTTTAATGATCTTGTGCAAAAAGCTAGACGAATTGAACCTAGCAACGTGAGTAGGGAAAGGCCAAATGTTGAAATGTACGCCGTGAACCCCTCATCTTTAAAAAAGGTAATGATCGTCAATCCTACGAAAGGTTTGGAGATGATCAAGATAGAAATTCGCCTAAAAATATGTTAAATCCAAGAGGGTTTAGTAGTCAATGTGGATCTGGTCGAGGAAACAGATACCACGAGAATAATAATAATAATAATAA
>MQRK01199947.1:0-14919 GCA_001938485.1 Girardia tigrina
CACTTGGTGACGGTAACCAAGGTCATGGATACCATAGTAACGGTAACCAAGAAACGTTTTACATTAGCAACGGATACAGTGATCCAAGGCGGTTGTAATTATGGTAACGGTTCCCGTATTCATAGCAACCGTCACCCCGTAACTAAGGACCGTAGAAAAAAGTGCTAATCAATCACTGCACAGTTCTCAGAGGTGCTAATCGATATTTTGAAAGTGCTAATCGATAGTGCAAATTGTGCCGCACATTTCTAATGTGCTAACACAAGTTGCACATGTGCAAAAGTGTAAAAATCAATACATCAAATTTTTTAAAGGTACTAGTGTCAAAAATCAATATCATGTGTTTGATGCACATTTTGATTCTCTATCTGATTGTGCAATCAGAAATTTCATATATTGATTGCTTTTCTCTAAAATTAGCATAATGTGTAAATTTACACAAAGTGCACATCGATTTTAAAGGTACAAGGAAGCAGAATATCAAAAAAGTGCTCATGTACTTGAATAGTAACCCGCATATGTACATTCAGATTCCATGTCAACATTTTCGAAAAAGTGCTGATAAATCGATTTTTTCGAACATTTTTGAAATTCTCAAAAAAGTGCTCAAAAATTGATTTTTTTCGTATATATTTGAAACCCCTATGATATATATATGTTGTTTACCATCAAACAATACCTCATGAATCTCCTAATGTACACAAGTATAATCACAAGTACCATGGTTACCGTAACCATGATACATAACATTTTAATATTATATATATAAAAACAGTTTCTTTAAAAAAAAGTTTAAAGTTTCTTTAACACATGTAAATGTTACAAATTTTTCAATGCAGATATCTGTTTCAAATACAGTCAAGGCAACCAAAGCAGCCAAGGCTTCAAATAGTACATCAAAACTTGTGAATGATACAAATATCACAAATATTCCATCATAAAGCTCAAGACAGAGACCAATTCATAAGGCTTCATTGAATAAGAAGGTACGTCAATATGTTATCAAGGCTCCCTAGGCTAACCTAGACAGCCTAGGCTACCTAGGCAGCAAAGTTAAAAGTCTCCATGAGTTTCTGGAATATTCCAAGAAGGAAACCATGGAGATTCTACAAGACAGCATGACTGATTTCAAGGCTATTAAAGTCATCCTTAAATTGGAGGCAGAATTCACCAATGTTGATGATGAATTATCACATAGAGCCTTCAAGACCACAAATAGACCAATATTGGAATCCTATGATATTATGAACTGGCTCAATGAAGAACATGTCAAGATAATAAAGGAAGTTGATGAGAACAAGGAAAAGTAGAGTGGATGGACTCTTGCATCTGTAAATCAGTTGATAATTCATATTCATAAATACTCACCAATGAGAGGCAGTTCATACATTCCGCTTCCTGAATGGATAGTCAATAAAAAGGCATGCATCAATGTTCACAATGAAGACAATATGTGCTTCAAGTATGCTATGCTGTCAAAATTCGTGGAGGATCAAAATCATTCATCACGAGTATGGATATACAATAATCTGCAGCACATATATGACTTCAACTGTATAAAATTCCCACCAAGCCTTGAAGAAGTCACTAAATTTGGAAGCCACAACAATGTATCAATCAACATATTTGGATTGGAGAATGAAAATTTTTATCCCTTACTTGTCTGTAAAGAAGAATTGGAATACCATAGGAATTTGCTCCTGCTAGATGATGGAGAAAAGAGATACTTCATCTGGATCAAAAAAGTTGAGCGCCTTCTAAGATCCCAAATATCGAAACATCATAGAAGTACCGAGATTTGTAAACGATGCTTTACACATTTCAATGGAGATGATGCAGCAAACAAGTTTGAAGAGCATAATGCCTATAATAACAATCATTGTATCAGAGAGGAATTCCCCAAGGAAGATTATATGAAAAGAATATGAAAAGATGCAGAAAGTTCCCATTATCATATATTGTGACTTTGAAGCTATTCTAAGCCCAATCCAAACATGCAATCCAGATCCACAACTTAGCAGTACGACATCATACCAGTATCATGAGCTATCATCATACTGTATGTGTGCATTGGGTATTGCCAAGGATCCATTCCTATACAGAGGTCCAGATGCAGCAGAACATTTTATGCAACGTATGGAGACTTATGCCCACAAAATTGAAGACATGTTGCAGCAACACAAATTCAACATGATAATGACATGGCAAGAAAAATGTGAATGGAACAAGACAACACAATGCTACTTGTATGAAAAACCATTCACAAAAAGAATTGCAAAGTCAAAGACCATTGTCATTTTACTGGAAAATATCGAGGAGCAGCATGCAATAACTGTAATTTGCAATGTAAAACATCTACAAATGTTCCTGTTGTTTTCCACAATCTTAGTGGATATGACTCCCATTTCATAGTAAGAGAATTGGGAAAAATCAAAGGGAACATAAATGTTATTCCAAACAGTGAGGAGAAATACATTACATTTACCAAGCATGTGGGAAGAATTAAGCTCCGATTCATCGATAGTTTCCGGTTCATGTCATTATCGCTGGATAGCCTTGTCAAGAATCTTCCAGCAGATGAACTAAAGGAAACAAAAAAGTTCTTNCCAAATACATTTGATTTGGTCAAAAGGAAAGGAGTATTCCCATATGACTATATAACATCATGGAGATCGCTGGATGAAACAAAATTGCCAGCAAAAGAGGCATTTTACATCAAATTGAACGACACCGGCATTAGTGATGCTGATTATCAACATGCACAAAATGTCTGGCAAGCTTTCAAATGTCAAACACTTGGGGAATATAGTGATGTATACCTCAAAACAAATGTGCTGCTTCTTACGGATGTCTTTGAGAGCTTTCGGGATGTAACACTTAAGAGCCACAAGTTGGATCCAGCTCATTTCTTTACATCACCAGGAATGAGTTGGGCAGCAATGTTGAAATATACAGGCATAAGGATTCAAATCCTGAAAGATTACGACATGATCACTATGCTGGAAAAAGGAATCCGAGGTGGAATCTGTCAGTCTATTCATCGGTATGGTGAGGCAAACAACAAATACATGAAAACTTATGATCCATCCAAGGCATCCTCATACATAACATACTTGGATGCCAATAATCTGTATGGATGGGCTCCATTACCTTTTGATAATTTCAAATGGGTGGATCAACCAGAAGAAATTCGAATAGAAAAACTAGATCCTAATGGAGATGTGGGTTACATATTGAAATTGGATGTTGATTATCCAAAATCCATCTATTCAAGACATAAGCAGCTGCCTTTTCTGCCTGAAAGCAAATGTCTACCAAATAGAAAACATAAGAAGCTGCTCTGTCACTTGGAAAATAAACAAAAATATGTAGCCCATTACATCAATCTCCAACAAGCTATAAGGAATGGTCTCATAGTCATAAAGATTCATCGGGATCTTCAGTTTAGTTAATCAAAATGGCTTAAGCCATATATTGACTTTAACACTAATCTGAGGACCAATGCCAAAAACGACTTTGCCAAATCAAATTTCCACAGCAGCATCATATACACTGAAAACCTGGTGAGTATACATATGCTGAAGACATCACTGATGTTTAATAAGCCGATATATGTGGGGATGTCAATTCTGGATCTATCCAAGACCTTGATGTACGACTTCCACTATGACATCATGGGCCCTAAATTCAACCACAATTTACAGCTAATACACAGTTACATTACATTACTGTAACATAATGTAATGTAATGTACCTTTAAAATCGATGTGCACTTTGTGTAAATTTGCACATTATGCTAATTTTAGAGAAAAGTAATCAATATATGAAATTTCTAATTGCACAATCAGATAGAGAATCAAAATGTGCATCAAACACATGATATTGATTTTTGACACTAGTACCTTTAAAAAATTTGATGTATTGATTTTTACACTTTTGCACATTAGAAATGTGCGGCACAATTTGCACTATCGATTAGCACTTTCAAAATATCGATTAGCACCTCTGAGAACTGTGCAGTGATCGATTAGCACTTTTTTCTACGGTCCTTAGTTACGGGGTGACGGTTGCTATGGATGCGGGAACCGTTACCATAATTACAACCGCCTTGGATCACTGTATCCGTTGCTAATGTAAAACGTTTCTTGGTTACCGTTACTATGGTATCCATGACCTTGGTTACCGTCACCAAGTGAACGGGAACCGTTGCTGCCTAGGCTAGGGTGATTGCGACAGTTGCTATGGTGATTGCGACCGTTGCTAGGGTGATTGCGACAGTTGCTAAGGGGCATTCTGAACACTGTGAGCATTCTGTACACACTGAGAATTCTGTACACTCTGAGCATTTTGTATACTGTGAGCATTCTGTACACTGTCGGCATTCTGTGATCGTGACCGTTGCTAGGGAACCAATGAGCCAATCAGAAGCGTAGCTAAAGTGATCGCGACCGTTGCCATGGTAACCGTAACCGTTGCTAAGGTGATCACGACCGTTGCCATGGTAACCGCGCAGTAACTGGTTACTTTGTCATGATAACCATGGTAACTAGGGACGACCCCCCTGGGGGGGTTGTGTGCAGCGTGCCCATTTTTCCTCTACTTATATATATATAATGGGAGCAGACCAAAACAGAGACAGCTAAAATATCGAAAAGTCAAAACATCGACAAAGAGAAATAAAAAAAAATAAAAATTTATTTAAAACGGTTGATTATATGCAACTCCTCTCAAATATTCCAATAGATCAGTATTTCAACGACTATCAACTACAACAATTATTCTACTTTCTTTTTAAATGATACGTCTTCGGCGTTTCGAGACAGGTTCACCTCTAAGAATACATTCCTCCTGAATACTTACTGTATAAGTACATACCAGAAATAGCTACTTTTTTTGACATAGAAATTATTCATTTTTTTGTATTTGGTACATGTATGTGTTTTATGTTATTTTATTATTTTATTTTATATATAAAAAATCGTCCCCAGAGAAAAGAGAAAGAAAGAAAGATTAAAAGAAAACAGAATTATATAATAATAACTTAAAAATAAAAATCAATAAACCAATCGAACGGATTTAATATACAGAGCGCTGAAGTCTTTCTTCTAGTTGTTCAACATTTCCAAACATTTCTGCTCTTCAATTATTCGTATTCTCATGGATATTTATTCAATTCGTCTCCGTTATTGTTTCACCCATTTAGTCAATCCTTCAATTCCTCAGTTCCATTTCTATTGCCTGTAGTATAAATTAACTATTGTATTATTTTGTTCGAGCGTTGTTCCTTTTTGGTTATCAAATATATTTGTCTGATAAAATTACGTTTATATATTCCTTCTTTATCTCGAATTTAGTGATAAAAACGATTTTTTTATCGAACTGTTTTATTGCCAAATCTATAGACTCCTTTTTATCTATACTTATATATGTTTGTTCCTTTTGATACTAATTTTCTTTTATAATACAAAACATTCCGTTATTGGATTACCCAACAACACCTTCCCATTTTTGGTGTTTTTGAATACTTTGATGAATAAAATCATACACAGACCACAGAAATGGTGAAAATAAAGGAGGTGATCTAATTAGAGTACCATTACGAAGATGTCTTCTAACTCTTACATGTACATAATTTTCCTCAAACTATCTCACCAACTCTTTAGCATCTGGGTAAATAAGACGTTTTAACACTTCAAATGCTTCAAATATTTCTAAAGATTGGATGAATGCTAAGGCGTAAAGTTCTTTGAAATAGAGACTGAAACTTTCATTAGATATATATTTAGAAGCTTACCCTTACTTTTAATTTTTCGTCAAAAACATTGACTGAAATGGAAGAAATACTTTATTTCGAGTTTTTGGAAATTCAACTCTAACTGCATTTATTGTCGTAAGTTCTATATTTGCCATAATCACAAATGAGTTTAGATTTATTTCATTTTCTGCTGCAAAGTCTATTTAATCTTCAAAAAGCCATTTATAGCTATTTTCTCTTTTGCTTGTCACTAACTAATATATCAATGGTAACACTCACAAATTTTCCTTGCCAACAGGACAATGATAAAATGCATTCAGAACAGTTTTAAAAGTACCATCCATAATCCATTAGAATGCCGATGACAGTCGCTTTATGTTCCAATTATGTTTTCGAATTTACGAAATTTCGAATTTCAAATTTTTACTATTATGAAAACATTTTTATTTTTATTTCTATTTTTTTCGTTGATATTTTGGCTGTCAATGTTTCGGCTTTTTGGGTACAGTAATATTTAATTAAAACTTTAAAAAACATTTATATGCATATAGTTTTTTATACCAAAAGCAAATTTAACTAATTTCATGTGTAGTCAACGTTTTGACCCCCTGAGTCTTCCATGCAGTCTTTTGAATGGGACTCGAATGATCAAGCCAACAATATAGAAATATGGTCCCAAAAGTCGCGGTTAGTACCCCAAAGACAGCTAATCTGTTTAATTACTTGTCGTTGTAATATATTATCAGAGTAATATTTAACTAATAAATAATAAAATAGCTGTTTTTATTATCAGTTTTCAAATTGTCTTTTAAAAGACAAATAAACTTTTGATAAAAAAATTTTATTGTTAATTATTTACAAATACTTTTGTTGATCTAAATTCAGTCAAAAGAACAAAATTTAAACAGAAAATTTGAAATAGATAACATTTTAATTTATTCTAAAAGTGAATAAATAAATTAATTGTGACATTTGAAAATAAATCCAATTAATTAAAACTAAAAGTTTTTTTTATCCGACTGTTAAAAATAAAATAAAGACCATATTGAATTGATATATTTATTTTATAATAAATAAAACTGTGAAAATATTTATATTTGTGCTCTAAGACTAATCGAGGAGGTCTCCTCTAACATTATTCATATTTGTTTTTTAGTATTTTTATTTATTCTGCTATAATTTTATTATTCAACCAACCAAATACTGTTTTAATAGGTATTTATAAAAATATAAACACTGTTCGGCTTTAAATGATTAAACAAAAATACATTATCTTTTACTAAGTGTTCTATACTCTGATATATTTTTTTAAAAATAAACTATTGCATTATTTTATCAATATTTACGTCAGGTATAGCGTATACTGAAGGCAAAGATACATCAAACTTTTTATCATTCTTTGTGTTGCGTATTTTTTGAACAATCGATAATTCAAGCCTTTTTGAGGGTCTTTTCTTTTTCTCTTTCGTTTTCCACTCGTTTCTGACCTCCACTCTGCATATTGATGTACATATGGAATGGCAACATCGTTTTTCTCGTAACAGCTAGAGTTTGAGTATCGTTTATTATCGATCCGAATCCGAGATCTTTGATGCAAAGGTTATATTCTTGATGACAAATTCTACGCGGCGTGGCTGCAGCACCTTGGGGTGAGTGAGGGTTTCGGGTCGAAGGGAATAATTTAATTTTAATTTACTCTTGATTTTCTGATTCAATTCTTTCATCTCCGTTTCATTAGGATCGTGCAATATTTCTTATTCACCTAGACGATAGGCTTGTCTTGCGGACACTGACTAACGACAGGCACAACTTTCAGTAACAATTCATCTCTCGTGAATATCAGAGAAGCCTCAGATTCATTGATACCGTGACGAATCGCTTCTTTATAAGTTTCCAAATAATATTTCTCCAGTGTCAAATTTTTGAATTGACGCCCGTTTGGCTGCGTCTCGAACTCAGCGCACAAAACCTCCCGCCTGCCGAACGCATCTATCTCAGGCCACAGAGCGACCACGCGTCTCCAAAAACGATTTTAGAGTGTCGCATCTCGCCACTGGGGTGGTGGCCAAGTGACTAAGCGCCCGCACGTTAATCCACGGCCCGACATACCCTTGGAAGTCATGGGAACGACTCTAACGGCGATTCCATTCTTCTATTTGTCCTTCTTCGACGCATAGAAGGGGAACGTGACCAACTCGTACACGAACAACCGCAATTTGAGCAAATTAAGAAAGATCACCGTTTTCAATTTGGTCACATTGAATGAGAAAATTCGATCCGAGGGATTCAATTTATAAACAAGCCGATAATCGTTTAATGTTGAAATTTTTATCATAATTGGCGACTTTTTCCACTCGTAAACAAAAAAAAGATATTACGCCGAATAACTTTTATTTCTTTAATTGATCGATTTCAAACAAATTCATTCCTTTTTACATTGTGCCATTAACAATGAAATCAAATTGATTCATTTAAACAATCCATGACAATTGTTCACCAATTTTAAATCACAAAAAAATATAATCAAATTAGCAAACCGTTTTTACACAGACAAAAAATAATCTTTGATTCTTTTTGACAAAATTCGTTGAACATTCAAATCATTTTTTAACAATTTTCAGTACAAAAATTGTTTTAATCAAAAAATGTTAATTATCTCAAAAAAGGTTTCCTAAGAAAAAATAATCTTTTTTTTAAATTGAAAATGATATCCAATTCACAAATCGCTGCCGAGTTATTGATCAAGAAGTTCGACATCTCTGCGATAGACAATCTTCAAATCTTTTGACTTGATAAAGGCACACATTTTCGGTTTTCTTGTCCCTTCTGGATTTTGACTTTACGTAATCGATAATTCTGGAATTTGATGTTGATCTCCTTCTTAATATTTGATCTTCATTGAATGCAATTCAATTGAAAGTGCGATAAGTAATTTCAGTAGTTTCTGCAGTTCCAATTTTAATTTTGGCGTTTATATAATATACTGAGATTATAAAGAGTTTCATAATCTATCGAATTATCGATTAAAAATGATTTATACCGGCAATTGTCAACATTATTTCTCAAGCTCTCTTTCACTTATCAAAACTCCTGGACGGAAGGCATTAGCTCGGCGAACAATTCAACACGATTTCCTTTGCCAGAATTCTTAAAATCAGTATCGCTCTTTTGCTGGATATTAGCGCATGGCGACTTTGTGTCGACAATATTTTTCAACGTTGTCATATTACAGAAATAGTAAAAATTATTCCAAATCAATTTATTTTTTAAAAATTTTTTAAAAATCAATTTATTTTTTTTACATATATTAAAATAATTTTTTTCTCTAAACAATAAATTAACAAGATATATATATATATATTTACACTTACATATACAAAAACCATCACATCGTGGAAATGTTGCTCGAGATTTATCAAATTAAGAAATTAATTTTATTTGATGTCAAAAAGAACTTTTATTAAAATTTCTAATTCTCAATTAATTTTATTCATTTTAAATGCATACTCTTTTGCTTATTTCTGCTTCTGTTCGATCATTTTTTCTATTTTTCCGACCACGTTTTTTATATTTTGATTTATAAAAGCTTTTAGGAGTGGTTTCTGATGGTCTAAAAAAACCCACCGAACCGAGAATGGACAACAGCCCTTGTTAGGGCGATAAATCAGTGTTGTTTCTTCAAGTTTTGTCGAAACCCGCTTGAGATTCATATCACCTACTATTGGGTTCGGATTTGCAATTTAAAATCATGACACCAAAATTTGTTTCTATCACAAATAAAGTTTTTTAAAGAAATATTTTCGAGGAATCTAAGCACTTTCTATTTATTTTAAACAAACCATTATAATTTGTCATTTAATTTATTAAGAATTTAAATTTTATACTCGTTTTTTGTTAAAATTAAAAAGGTATTTTATTAAGATTTTGTCACAAGATTTTATTTCATTTTTTATTAAATTTCCATTTTATTTTACATTTTAATTTAATCGTTTCTAAATTACATTTCCATTTCTATAAAATCATATAATCAAAAAATAAAATAAAATCACATTTTATTTTTTCAATTTAATAGTTTTAAATCATATATTTAGATTTCGATAAAATCACATTTTTTATTTATTTTACTTTAAAACCTTTTAAAATTATTGTTATTAAATTTAGATAAAAGTTACAAAATTAAATAAAAAATTAAATATTAAAGTTTATAATTATTAGTATTTTATTTCAAATAAATATTTCAAAAATTAAATATTAAATTTTATATTCCCAACAAAATTAAAATTGATTTTATTACTTTATAATAAATCTTTTTATTGAATTTTAATAAACCTACCATAAAATTTATTTTATTTTTACAAAAAATAATTTTTACATTAAATTGGGAAAATCTTATTTTAAGATATCTATAACTCTTCTTTACGAAATGTAATCATTTAATTATTAATTTGATCAGATTTTAAGTTCAAAAATTTTATGAACTCACCAGAGCTCCTAACACTTACTATTATCTCTTTTGAAAAAAAATCACAAATCGAACATAAGCGAACCATATTACGTTTTTATACATTTCACCTATTATATATTATTATACATTTTATTTATTATTATTATTTATTATTATACATTTAAAATGGTACCATTGTTGTATCAATAAAATTTTAATAATTATAAATAATACATAATGTATTTAATTAATGAAGCGATTACCTTTGATAAGTAATAATTTCAATTAAATCTTAATAATGAACGACATTGAAATATTTGCCTAAAAACTCATTTACATTTACTGAATCAATTAAGCAAATTTATTTTTAAAAATTACTTATTTTATTTTTTTTCTCTATTTATTTATTACATGAACATTTTTTTCTGATTTATTTTACGAAATATTATTTATTATTTTCATACACTAAAGAAAAATAAAAAAAAATAAATGAAACAAAATATTCTTTTTTTAATATTTTTTTCAAACACATTTTTAATATTGCATTCTTTCTCAAAAGGAATACAAATGTTATTTCAGTCCCGAATGAAATATAATCATATCTGGTGTAAATAGAAGGAAAATCATTCTAAAACTCATGTTCTACCTGGAAATAGAGAATAGTAAAAAAAATAGAATATTTTATTGACATCTTTGAAATTTTTTAGTAATGGCTGATTCAATCAAATCTTCAAAAGATTCTCGAATGTTACTCTTCAGTTTAGCCGAAGTTTCAAAATACATCCCCCTGAAAAATTGAGCAACACCTTGACCCGATTCCACATCAACCTTTCTTAGCGAATGCAAGTCACTCTTATTTCCTAATATTCCAATCTCAATTTCCTCAATTTTCCTATTACTATAAGATTGGAATTCTTTGATCCATTTGTGAATGTTGTGAAAGGTCGTTGGACGGGTTAAATCAAATACAATTATCACAATATCCGTATTAACATACAACGATTTTCGTGTTTCCACAAAGTCCGGATCGCCGGAAAAATCCCAAATATTGACTCGAATTTCTTTGTCAAAATCCGAATTATTCGACCGATACAATTTAAATCCATAATCGATTCCAATTGTCGGATAATATTCATTGTTTATTGGTACATCATAAAAACTTTTGATGATCGAAGTTTTACCGCTTTGGACGTCCCCAACAAAAATGATCTTCAACCACGAATAACTATTGACGATTTGCTTGGCTTTCTCGTAAAATTCTTCAGTTTTGCTCATCGTTTGTTTTTTCTAAACGAAAAAATAATCTGAAAATCAATAATTAATAGAAATTAGTGATAAATTATGTTTGCTTTAATATGCGATTCTGATTGCTTTAGGTGCAGTGCAAAGGCACACAGCACAGTGCTTTCAGGAGAAGGTGCAGACAGATTTTGGTAGCTGTGAAATTTTAGAAGATTATTTCTTATATTTCAATTAACATAAAATATATAAAATGGCATATTTTCTTTATTGATTTTATATTTTATTAATTTCCATTTTGAATTATAAATTATTATTATTTGTACATAATAATTGTTTAGTTTTAATTAAATTAATTACTTCAATTTATAATGGAAAAAAAATTTAAAATTTAATTTAAAAAATGAAATTCCGGGGAAATTTTTATGGATCACAATGGACGGAAATTGAATGTACGTATTGGAAAACATGTTTACGATGTGAACTTATTAAAACAAAATAAATAAGTCTCCCCGACTGAGAAGGATAAATGTGTATTAGAAATTGTTGTGTACCACAACATAACCCACCGCTCTCGTTACAAATAATACTCAGCATTGGCGCACAGGGTACTGAATCATAGACTCTGTATCGTGCAGAAACTATTTGACAATTATAAAGTTTTCTGATCCTAACACATGGGTTTGAATGCAAGAGTACGAGCTTTCGGCTTCCATCTAAGAAATGACCAGTCATGTTCCTTCGATTCGGGATAAACGGGAACTTTGGCTTTATAATTGCACTTAGTGCAACTGGGAAGTGGGCATGGAAATACTCCCCTATCCGTTATATTATCCAGCCGAAAACTTAGTATCACACGCTTGGACAGTTCTCATCAGTTTTACCGGCATAAACTGTCATAATATGTTCCGCGTATAAGTTCAAAGGTCCAAAACGTCTGTCTGTTTCTGTTCTTTATACTGATCGGCTGTTCTTAGTACCATTATCTTGGATTCGATGATTAATTAATGAATACTGTTGTGTTAATAAATGCGTTTTGTGAGTTCCTTCTGCTCAGCAAATTTTTTAAAGCAAGAAATTTTTTTAATGCAAGTTACTCGTTTGATACGCGACTGAAGCATTTTCAGATATTTTTTCTTGTGCTCGACAACCTCTTTCAATCACTCAAATATGGTTCCTTTGATCAGGTGTTTTAATTGGGTGTACCTCAAAACATCGACAGCTAAAACTACGACAGAAAAAATAGTAATAGAAATAAATATTTTAATGATAATAAAAATTTAAAATTAGAAAATTCAAAAATTCGAAAAACATTTTAAATTCTTGAAGTATTTTCATGTTGCTTATAATTACTTTTTTAAATTCATTTATTTTAAATAATTAATATGAAAGTAGTATGTGAAATAATTATTTCCGAACAAGGAAAGAATAAATTACATATAAGAGGATATTTTTTCATTGAATAAAGGCACCGAGGAAACCTTTATTATTGAGCATGCGATAAGAAGGATTCACTGGTTGAGATTGACAGAATCCTGTTATTATTTACAACGCTTACAGATGTAAGGCGACTGTCATCGGCACTCTACTTGATTATGGATGGTACTTTTAAAACTTTTCAGAATGCATCTTGTCAGTTATACGCTATTCATGGTTCTGTTTGTGAGTGTTACCATGGGTATACTCGTTAATGACAAGCGGAAGAGAAAATAACTATAAACGGCTGTTTGAAGATTAAGTAGACTTTGCAGTAGAAAATGAAATTAATCTTAACCCATCTGTGATTATGACAGATTTAGAACTTGCGGTAATAAATGCAGTTACAGTTGAATTGACAAAAGCTCAAAATAAAATATGTTTTTTCGAATTCGGTCAATACTTTTGGAGAAAAAATCGAAGCTCTAAATATATATCTGATGATGGTTTCAGACTCAATGCCAAACAACTTTATACCTCAGCATTTTATCTCACCTCAGAAATACTTGAAGCAATCGAAGTGTTAGAACATCATATTCACCGTGATACTAAAGAGTTGATAAGATAGTTTGAGGAAAATTATGTACGTGGAAGAGTTAGAAGACATCTTCGTGATGATACTGTAGTTCGATCACCTTTTTTATTTTCGCCATATCTGGGATCTGTATATATATTTAATTCATCACGTAATTCCAAAAACACAGAATATGTTATTATTTTTGCCGATGTTTTTGCCTGTTCCTGTTTAAATTCATCATCGTTACCGAGAAGCTCTCTGACATTTAGAATGTCCCTGTATCAATAACTTAATATCAATATCAAAAGTTATTTCAATGTCCCAAATCTGTCGGATCGAGCAATGCTCTCTATCAAAAGTTGATTTTTACGGTCTCTGATTCTATGATTTTCTTAGGCGATCTATGAGTTAAAAACTTTTCAAATCTCAGTCACACTCTTCAGTGAATCGTATTCATAGAATACTATGCGCCTTTGGCAAGAATCACTCTTGCTCCAGTCAATCCAATCGTTATGTACTTATTCGGGATTCTGTCGAGTTTGATCTTCTTGACAGCGGTCATCGTGCAGTAATTATGAAAAGCTTGTAACCATGCAATATCCTTCTCATGTATTTTCCTGCACTCCCTACCATAATATACCACAGGGAATATACTAGTCTCAATCATTTTTCACTTCATTACTATTGACATGCGGTTACTTTGAATTGCAGGTTGCAATTCTTTAAGCATCCGAGTAAAATATAAAAGGGCTAACCAAGGGAAGAGTGTTTAATGAACTATCTTATATTTACTAAAGCAATATAAGAGTTCATGACCATTGTAGTGACCCTCCTTTTATATTATATAAATATGAAAATTAAATATAAAAGATTCAAAAAAATCGATTTAAATATAGATTGTTTTTATGATTGAAATTGCGGTTTATTTGGAATAAATATTTATTATTGTTTGGTGGATTTTTTACTAAAAGATAGAGATATCCAAAGAAAAAATAATCCTCCACAACCATGATCCACGATTTGTTGAAACAACATGATTGTGATAAATTTTGATGATCAAAGAGGTCATAGATGTTTTGGGAAATTCCTCAGAAAGTCTCCTTTTAATGTTATATATTAGAATTCGTTTGTATCTTTGTAACAAATCTATAGAATTAAAAGTTTCGACAAAGAATTTTAGGTCAACTCTGTATTATTATAAAATATAAAGATTATACCTCAGATTTATTATTATATAATATAAATTATATTTTTTAAATAGCCTTTTGTTTTTTTTCAAAAAAAAACTTTCCCCCATTTTTATAAAGTTTGCTCTTCTTTATCTTAAGTAGGGGAAAAATGTATGTTCTCCACCACCCCCCCCGGGGGGGTCGTAACTAGTTACCGTGGTTGCCATGGCAACGGTCGCAGTTACCATGGCAACGGTCGCGGTTACCATGGCAACGGTCGCGATCACCTTAGCAACGGTCGCGGTTACCATGGCAACGG
>MQRK01199964.1:4290-18985 GCA_001938485.1 Girardia tigrina
GTGGATCAGCCACCGCTGGATCGTGTTCGTGAGCTCCTGGCGCTGCTTGCCGCCCCTGACGGCCATGTCGGCCTGGCACCAGCCGTACAGCTCGCCGATCGTCTGCCACTGCGCGTACTCGCGCACCAGGTCCGCGTCACTCGACTCCATCGCCACCCTGCCCGCGCCACTCGCCTCTCTCATCTCTCTGTCCCTCCCTCTCAGTCTATTCCGCAGGTCGTTCTCCGCCAACTCGCCCTTACTCCCCCCTCCGTCTCGCCCGTGTCTCTGACGCGCGTGCTCACCGCCGCCATCGCTCGCGTATTTGCTCTTGAACCGCAAATAGTCTCTCTCGTAATTCATCAATCAATTCGATTTATTATCACTGCGATTCAATTATTAGTTCAATCGATTTCCAAATTAATTCGATTTATCGATTGATCGATTTTTGAATTTCTGTGTGTAAATTGTGCAAATTAAAACAAATGACGCAGAATTAATCGATCGATCGATTCGCATTTGCGTCGATTTATTCCCGTTCGAATAGTAAAATTAATTAAATAAATTTATTGGAAAATTTCCTTTTTAAAAATTCGTTATTTTGCGTGAGACATCGAAAATTGATTTTTTGAAGCGATGAAAATTATTTGGAATCGATTGATTCATTAATTACTTTTTATTAGAATTATTTCGCCAAAAAAATGTTCGTCAAATGTGTTTTTACTTGTTGAAAAATTAAATTGTTTTACTTTGGGAAACAAATACGAGTCTGTTCTCAGAAGAAAATTTGAGTTCGCCTCGGCCGGTATCGTTTTTAGATTTACTGTTTTGGATATTTCCAAATGACCGAATAAGACGAAATTCAATAATAAAATATTTTAATAGAATACGTTTATAAAATTAATTGAATTAATTAATAAAATTAATTACAAATAATAAAAATCCGAGTCATCCTACTGTTTTCACTGCTCGTTTAATGAAGATTAAAGTCAAAAGCGTCTTAAAACTTAAATACTCAATTTTTAGATAATAAAACATTTAATTATACATTTATTCATAAACTGACCCCCCTATTTAAAAATCTATTTATTTTAAATCCATTTTCACTAATAAAATTTAGCAAATTCCTTCGCTTCGTTGTAAAATTTAGATTCTCAATTATCTGTGGTTTCTCTTTTCAATGAACTTCCAATATCACAAATTTTTTGATTTTTGGCCTCTTCTTGAAACAAAAGGCTTTTCGAAAGTTTTTTCAATGAATTGTTTCCCACTCTCAAGAGGGCGAGGCCGAATAAAATTCACAAGATTTACTCTTCTTTAATTTATTTTCGCGAGAATAATTATTTGAATGTTCTTCTTCTCGATGTCACTAATTAATGTAACATTTTACTAACAACCTAATATATTTGGATATTTATTTTATGGTGTTGTTCTTTCCAGAACTTCGGATGCAATGATTAATTATGTCAGACTTTGGACCTCGAGCCATTTAATAACTGGAAGTTTAATTTTAACATTTTTATATTTTTAAAGTTTTTTTACTTCATTTATATCGTACTTCATTAATATGTCGTATATTAAAATTTTTATGGCTTAAAAATTTTATGTGTTACTTTTGTTGCAGTATCGAGGTGATATTAGACTTTTGTAAAAGGAAATTAAAAATAAGACCGAAATTATGTTTTAAAATATTTTATTTATACTACACAATTTACAGATATTTGTTAGAATTCAAAGGAAATATTTGAAAGGGACTTAAGCTTATATTGGTAATTTATATTTTGGGTAGACAAGGAAAAGAAATTCTTTTACTCGAGTAAAATTTAAATATATATAGACATATTAAATAAAATATATACAGTGAAAGCCGCTTAATAGGACCACTGGTTAATAGGACCAGCCACTTAATAGGACCAAATTCAGTGGGACCGAATCATTTCCTATGTTTCGAATATTAAACCAACCGCTTAATAGGACCAGTAAAAGTCGGTTAATGGGACCACTCATGAAACTTTTTGACCCTTCAAACAACATGAAAGTCATGAAAAACGTGTTTTTAGCGTAGGCCATACACCCACCCCAATCAACATACACATACACACGTAACAAAGAAGCAGGTCTTGACTGAATTTGTATTTACTGTTTTTGCTCTTATCTCTTTATCTGCAGAGAGCACCTGCTACATTTGTAGCACACACACACAAGACACAGCAAGAGGAAAAATGTCCTGCAGGCAAATGTACAGTTAGTGGCGGTAGCCCCATACACTTACCATCCAAGGTACGCATGTGTGTGTGTCGCCTAACTCGACATCAATCTTGCTAGGTTACAATAGGGAGGGTTGCAGACTGGCTGCTGACGAGAGCTGCAGCAAGCTCACACCCTCTTATGAAATCGTCACCACCAACTTCTCTCTTGCTGGTAGGACGCTTCTTCTCTTGCTGTGTTGGTGTGTGCTGTGCACTGAGTGAGAGAGGATAGAGCAGATTAGAGTGCAAGTTGCCAAATCCTAAGTATGCTGTACAGTAAAGTAGTAGAAAACTGTATCGCCCAATACTGTACATAGTTAAAGCGTTTAATGTACTGTTTATACGAAGAGTGTGTACATCAGAGCTCTCAAACCATTTAGACCATCGCAATCGGTTTGCAGGCAGTTTTAAACCGACGGCGACATTTAAAAACGCGCAAAATATTGTAGCAACTCGAAAAGTGTACTTTGTCAAAAAATAACACCACTTCGCTTAACAGTCGGTTAATAGGACCAGTTGGGCTTGGGACAAATGTGGTCCTATTAAGCGGCTTACACTGTAATTATATTGATTCGCACATTTATTAGTTTCACTTTCTTTTTCTAATTCCGTTGAACTGAGTTTTTCAAATTTTTTCGCTTTACTTTTTATATCGTGTTCTCTGGGTAGCAAATCGATTGCACCCTGATAAATGTCAAACACTTTAGTTGCCGTTCGAGTGAACTTTAATAATTTGTCAGGCGATTAGATTCTCTTTATCGATCTAAATAAATTCAATTTAATTAAACTTTTCCTTCTTATATTCTTTTCTCATATATAATTTTTCTTATTTACTTTAAATAAAACTCTATTTGCCTTTTCAATATAAATACTCTGTTATTTAAATCTTAATTATTTATACCTTTAATTAAATTAAATCTAATTATTTACATATAATTTGTATTTAGTAAAATAAAACAGTAAATATCTCTATTTTACTCTAATTAATTAAAATAAAATTTTATAAAATATTTTTATTGAATATTATACTCAAAACTTTTTTTTAAATTTATAAACAGATTAATTTACTTTTTGAAAGATTTCTTTAATTAATAAATTATTTAACGTTTGATAACAAAAATATTTTACCTCAAGTAATCAAAATTATTTGTTAAAATTGAAATAATTTTATTTATTTATTACCACTAAAAATTCTTTAACCACAATATTAGTGAAATGTGTAATCTTACTTTTTTAAAAAAAATCATCTTAAAAATCGGATTTAATAAATAATTAACTTTATATATTTGTTACAGTCTCAAGGAGGCCCAAGAGACTGGTCGGTGGTAGTAGAGTAATGGAAAATTTGCAGCCGCTGTTTTTATTAGCCCCATTTTAATTTTTTTAATTGGTTGTTCATTTTAAAATCTGTAACAAAACCCAAATTCAAAATTTCAGTAAAAAAAATTCGTATAAAATTTCACAAAAATATTCGTTCAATTTATCACAAAATTTCGTAACAAAAATATTCAACATTTCAAAATTAGCGTGAACATGAAAAAAAATAATTTTAAAATCACTGTAAATCTATATATATATATATATATATCAGTAAAAAAATTGATTCATCTATCAATGTACAGCCCAAACCGTAAGTCGTAAAAATATGAAATTCGGAAGAATCATTCCTTTTATAACGTAGAGATCCGCTTAGAAAATTTTTTTCAAAATTCGACCTCTAAGGCCCTGTTTTGGCCCATTTTGTTTCTTTCATTTAATATACATTAAAAGTATGAGTTTGGCAAAAATAATAATATTTTTATTCTTATTAAACATTTTTTAAAATTCATCTGCTTCTCTGTTAGTTCATGTTTCATTGTGAAGACAAAAATTCTAAAATAATACCGAATTATATCTAGCATATAAATCTTTAATCTTATAAAATTAAATAAAATTCAATAAATTAATTTATTGATTTTGAAATAAATTAATAATAAACTTAATTGACTGTGTGAATAAAGAGTACTACTCACCTAAGTTATTTATTTAATATTTTTATTAATTTTTAATTTATATTAAGTTTATTTATCTTTTAATTATTATCTATAATAAAAAATGACTGAAGAAATTTTGACCGTTAATGATCAGTTAGTGCGCCGTACTGTTGTTCCAATTTTAGGAGATGGAGCATGTTTATTCACAGCTATTTCTGTTTTAATTTATAATACACATGAAATGGCTTTTGATATCCGTCGTCAAATAGTTTGTTCTGTTGTAAATAATTGGGAAGAATTCTAAATTTTATCACATGGCATTAATGGTGATAATTAATCTTCACCAATTAATTACTATGATGACATGATACAATCTAATACTTGCGGTAGTTATTGTGAATTGGTGGCAGGGGACCGGATTTTTAACTATAATTTTGAAGTATATCGCAAGGGAACACTATACACAAAAACAGGTATTGACGGTAGCACTGTTAAACTTTTACGGTTGACGCAATATTTGTCCAACGGGCACTTTGAAATAAAAATTCTTAGAAATAAAAAAAACAGAAAGCTTTTCCCGGTTTTTCTTATGATCCAAACATACATATGAATCTGACCCTTTTATAAATATAGATTCTATGGATCAAAAATGTCAGTGGTGTAATGCACTTAAGTGGAAAGAAGAAACAATAGGTTTGTGCTGTTCTGGTGGTAAAGTTCAACTTGACCATTTCGAAAAATTACCGGAACCTCTTTACAGTTTAATAACTGGTTTCCATCCAGAGCATAAACATTTTATGAATTTCATAGGGAAATATAATAGATGTTTCCAAATGACATCATTTGGTCCTAAACATGTTCATGAACATGGTTTCATGCATACTTTCAAAGTTCAAGGTCAAGTCTATCATTTACTTGGCAATTTATTACCAAATTCCCAACAAAGTGCTCAATTTTCGCAAATTTATTTTTTACACGAAGATGAAAGAAAAGCCAATTTGAGACATTCTCATTATCCTGGTATCAAATTAAATTTAATTAAGGAATTACAAAAAATGTTGCATTCGGTAAATGTTTATATTAAAGAAATAAAAGCAACAGTAGATAAAGTTCCTCCTTCCTGGGAACAGTTTAAAATTGTTATTAGGCAGAAAAAAACCATCTCAAGGTCATAGAGGTTCTTTTCATAGAGGTCTACTAGTGAAGTGGCTTTAGTAATGGTAGATCAGCAATTTCAGCAGCGAGGTATTATGATAGAGAGCCATAATATTTTTTTTACGGTGGATAAGTGAAATTCATCGTTCGTACGATGCTCTTCAAAATCCATTACTATTTTGTCGCGGAAAAGATTGTTGTTCAATTTCAATTAGTCAACGCGATCCTCGCACTAAAGTAGCCCTCCAAAAAACAGATTCAGCGGCAAGTTATTATTCATATAGATTAATGTTTAGAGAAACTGATAATCACTTATTTTATTTCCGGTCGCTTTTTAATCAATTTTTAGTTGATATGCATGCAAAGATAGAAATATAACGATTACATTTTATTCGAAACCATCTAACACAAATACGAGCCGATAGTTACACTAATTTAAAAGACATTGGGGAAAGAAGATGCTGATATTAATCAATTAGACCAAATAGTCACCTTACCTTCATCTTTCACAGGGGGACCTAGATACATGCACGAACGAACACAAGATGCAATGACCTATGTTCGCCATTACGGTCGCCCCATTTGTTTATAACCTTTACAAGCAACCCTAAATGGAAAGAAATTTCAAATACAATTTTACCTAATCAAAAATCGTACGACCGCCATGATATTGTTTCAAGAATATTCAACTTGAAAGTTAAAAAATGTATGTCCCTTTTAACTAAAGGAAAACTATTTGGTGTAGTTCGTTGTTTTATATATTCAATTGAGTAGTAAAAACGCGGCTTACATCACGTTCATATTCTTTTATGGTTGACACGTCGTATTA
This sequence comes from Girardia tigrina, assembly GCA_001938485.1. Taxonomy (NCBI): domain Eukaryota; kingdom Metazoa; phylum Platyhelminthes; order Tricladida; family Dugesiidae; genus Girardia; species Girardia tigrina. The sequence goes on from MQRK01199964.1 coordinate 10,476, forward strand.
CTTCGGATGAGATTGATAAGGTAATTAGTGCAGAAATTCCCGATCCAAAAATAGATCCGCTTCTCTATGAGTTTGTTAAAAGTAACATGATACATGGTCCGTGCGGAACATTTAATTTAAACTCACCATGTATGAAAAATAAAATTTGTACCAAAAGATTTCCGAAGCAACTTCTTGCGGATACTCAAACAGGTGATGATGGTTATCCATAGTACAAAAGACGAGCACCAACTGACGGTGGCCTCACAATTAAAGTTAAAGACGTTGAATTAGATAATCATTGGGTGGTACCTTACAATACCGTTTTTTTGGAGCTTCAAATGCTCACATTAATGTAGATATTGTAATTCTGTAAAGTCGATTAAGTATATTTGTAAATATGTCAATAAGGGAAGCGACCATGCTGTTTTTCATTTAGAGGGCCACAATAATAAAGATGAAATAAATATTTATGAAGCGGTTGGTATATTTGTAGCTCCGAAGCGGTATGGAGAACATTAAGCTTGCCTATACACCAAAGAGACCCTGCCGTTGTCCACCTCTTAGTTCATCTTGAAACCGGTCAAAGAGTTTATTTTAATGCAAAGGATTTACTAGGAAAAATTAATTGTGCACCTTGCTCTACATTATTAGCCTTTTTTGAGATACGTAGAACGGATAGTTTTGCAAAAAAATAATATATCCAGAAATCGTTTCATATTTCGTGTATGACGATAAATGTTTTATTTGAATAAAAATAGGAGAAGATGATGATGGCTGGTCAAGTGTAAAAAAAATACAACTTTGGGAAGGGTTTACATCGTGCATCCTAATAAATCTGAATGTTATTATCTACGTCATCTTTTGCACAATGTTAAAAGTCCAACTTCGTATGATTTTTTAAAAACTGTAAACGGTATTTTGCATCCCATTTTCAGGGAGCCTGCAAAGCCCTCGGCTTACTAGAGAATGACCAACACTGGGATTTAACTTTGGAAGAAGCTGCTATTTCGAAATCTCCATTCAAACTGCGCGAATTATTTTCCATTATGTTAATATTTGGTCACATTTTTTATCCTCTACATCTTTGGGAGAAATATAAAGATAGATTTTCTCAGGATTTTAAGCAAAAATTGGGTAACATAATCAATAATTATCAAAATTTAAAAAATATTTATAACAAATTTTTAACGGCAATAGAAACTATTGTTAAAGCTTTAGGTGGTCAAAATATTTACAAATATAATTTACCTTGACCGGAAGCGAATACCTGTGATAATCACATTTTACTCCAGGAAAAGAATTATAATGTAGCTGCGTTAAATATAACAGTTTCAAATAATGAACCATTGCTAACTTCAGAACAAATGATTATATATAGCGAAATTATTAATAATATTAATGTAGGCAAAGGGAAAATTTATTTTTTAGATGCTCCTGGTGGCACAGGTAAAACATTTTTGGTAAATTTAGTTCTGGACAAAATTAGAAGTCTTGGCCATATAACTTTGGCTGTCGCTTCTTCCGGAATTGCTGCCACGTTACTGGAAGGAGGAAGGAATGCAAATATAATTGAAGCCACAATATTAACAGGTTGTGCTCGCCGAGAGTCGGTATTTTTACCACGCATTCCCTTGATACCTTCCGATTATGAAATTGAATTTAAAAGGTTACAATTCCCAATCAAAGTCTGCTTTGCTATGACCATAAATAAATCACAGGGACAAACATTAAAATTTACAGAGGTAGATTTAAGAGAAAACTATTTTTCACACGGTCAGTTTTATGTTGCTTGCTCTAGAGTAAGTTCACCTCATGATTTGGTAATTCTTGCACCTATTCAAATGAATAAAAATATCGAGTACATGGAAGTACTTTAAAAAAATTTCAAAGAAATATTACGATCGTAAAGAATTTTTCCCAAAAAGTAATTTAAACAAAAAAATATTTCGAAACAAAAATCATATAAAACCGCCTGCAGAGTGCAGATGCTTGCTTCTTATCGAACATCTCGCGAAGTGATTCGAGAAGTGGGAGAGGGGGTTGTTAGTCGGTAGGAGTCCGACACTATTCTGACCGGGCCAGTTTGTCCATATAGGATTTCCGCTCTGTTTAAAATAAAAAGAATCAAACATGTAAAGCTTCACTATTAAATAGTCGTATTAAAAGTTAGAATCCCGTAGCGGAGCACGGGTATATATAGCTAGTTTCACCATAATACGAAGCGAGCCAGTCTACTCAATTTCAATCACTGTTTACCACTTTGCATGGTACTGGCACACTGGCTCGCCACACACTTGGTCAATCGAATCTGAGTCTCCGGAAAGAAATTAAAATTCAACTGATAATAATTCAAATTAATTTGAATTACTTTTCTTTTTTAAAATAATTAATTTATTTAATTGTTTAATTTATTTTCTTACATATTTTTATATAACAAATAGCAAATAAAAATTCAATTCGCCTCTAAAACGACTCGAATTTCTGAACACTAAATATTAAAAATAATTGTCTTGGTCAATGAGAGAGAGGGAATAATTCGACAATGTTTGAGGTATAGATAAAATTAATGGATATAACGTAAATTCTATTTATAATTCCGAAATATTAAGTAGGAAAATTCTTTATTTAAAATAAGATGAATTTTATTAATTAATTAAATAAATTTTTCAACAAAAGATATTAGTAAAGTGCTTTTACTTTTCTTTTGAAAATTAGAACTAGTAACTTATTTGACGTCTCGACCTTAGTTGCGTGGTCATGGATACACTCAATTATACACAAGCCTTCACAACTGCTTTGTCATAACATTTATTTAAAATATTCAAATGAATAGACAATTTTTATTTTTAATCTGATTACTTATATTATCTTAAAATATTTTGCGCTTTGTACATTTATGTTGGGGTATCTAGGTGATGGACGAATTAATTGGCAAGAGAAATACAAACAAACGAGATAATTGTTCTTTATAAAATATTTATTTGCTATTCACAAATTACAAATATTAGAATTAGCCTTAAATCTTAATCTTGGAATTTAGAACTTGAATAGTTAGAGAAGTACTACGTACGTGCTCTAAATGATTTTAAGTATATCAGTATATCGTAAAGAATTTTCCTACATAATGTTTCCGAATTTTAAATAGAATTTCTGTCATATTCATTAATTTTATCCATACCTCAAAACATTGTCGAATTATTCCCTCCCTCCTTAATTGTCCAAGACAATTATTTTTATCTATGCAGCAGATCTAATTAATTCGGTTGATGAAATTCTTTAGATTTTGTCATCAATAAGATAACCTTCGAATTTTAATATCGGTCAAATAATTCTTGATTTTTAAAGTCAATTAATAATATTTCCCTTCTTCTTTCTTTTATAAATAATAAAGATAGTTGTATTTTTGAACCAATTTTCTTTGTGTTTTCCTTTTTTAAATCATATCTTTTTATAGTCTTTTTAGTTTTTAATTTATTTTTATTTATAATTTTAATATACTTGCTTGTTCTATTCTTATAAATCTTTATTTTCTTTATATTATTTATATTTTTATTCGATTTCAATTCAATTGTTTATACATATTTTATATTTATTTAAATAGAAGAGTAAACATGTTGTTTTACTGATTAAATTAAAATAATAATTTCATAAAAATATATTTTTTATATATTATATACTCAACAGTTAAATAAAAGATAGTCGCACGGATTTTATTTTCTCTTTGAGGCATAACTCGACTAGAGTCTATAGCTTGTAAAAATGATAAATATTTTTTTAATCATTAATTTATTAATTTAAGAAAATTTTTTTGTTAATTTTAATTTTATTTTTTGAGCTCCTCCAATCAATTATAATTCAATAACAATTTTGGAGTATTAAATCAAATTAGTGATTAAATAATATTAAAAAATATTATAGAACATTTTATTTTTTTTGGAAAATTTGCATTTTTCAGATCAATCTTTTTTAAATTAGTACGAGTTTCGATTAAACGGATAAAATATAAAATGTATGAAACAACTTGATTAAAGGCTCTTTATTGCTTTTTACGCATAAAGAGTAAAAAATCTCATAATCAGAAGATGACGGTAAATGTAACTTATATATTTCATTTTTTGAATTTTAAAATTAATAAATTAAATGCTTTTTAATATTTTTAAAATTTCTTTAATACTTTTGTTGAATGAAATATTTTTACTATTTTATGAAGATAAATAATGGGTAAATACAATTAAAAACATTAATTTAATTAACAGTTCATAATTAGTGATCAAAAGATGACGGTAAAACTGTCGAAATATTTTATCATTAAATATATTTTAAAATGTCGCTCGTACCGTTTTATCAAAAATTGCCGTTTTCCATAAATTTATTTACAACGTGATTAAAATTTATAAAATTGAGCAGACAAATTGTGTAATATTTCAAATCTGTCAGGGGGTATTTGTCTGTTCCTTATGAAAATAGAGGAAATTGTATAGACCGATTGTTCCCAAAATTTGGGTCCATCTGCACAGGGAGACGGAAACATTTTTGAAAATTTGAATGAAATGGTAAAAAACACAATTTAAAAATATTTTATTCAAAATTGCTCATAGATTTACGTTTTTTAATTTTTTTAATTTTTAATTTTAATTTTTTTTAATTTTTAATTTTTTTGATATTTTAATTTCAAAATTTAAATTTTTAAAAATTTTAAATTAATTAATTAAATTTTTTTTAATTTCTTTAATTTTTTGTTGAATGAAACATTTTTCCTATCATATGAATATAAGTAATGGGTCATTGAAATAATTAATTGTCAAATGTTCGATGACATTTTCATGACGGAGGGTTTTATGGACGTTAGAAAAGATTTGGTTTCACCAAATTTATGAATTAATTTCAAAAATCGCTGTACTTTTTTATAATATTTAATATAATAATTAAATTCACGATATTTTCTTATTAAAAATAATTAAAATTTAAAGGTTCACACAAAAATATTTTTTATGGAGTTAGTTAATTTTCGTTTCGCTGATCGAAATTTTGAAAAAAAATTAAAACAAACGTAATAAATTCAGCGGCCTCGTTGGTACATGACGGTAAACACCGCGACTCTTCCTGTGCTCAAAATAGGTCAATCCGTTCCAATGATATCGGCGAGCATGAAAATGTCCTACTGAGATTTTTTGAAAAAGGAATGACAACGCGGAATCAGCAAAAAAGAATTTGCAAAGTAAATATGAATTGTGCACATTTTTCTAATCCTTTTTTTCGCATTAACGCGTTTATCTAATTTCATTTGTATTTTTTCTTACAAACGAATTTGAATTTAAAAAAGACGATTCATTCAAAATGGAACGCGAGCAATTCGTAAACACCCACGAGGACGCAAAATGATATTCGAATATCAAATCGATCCGACTGCGATCTTCATTTAATAATTTCCTCTTTCACCAACAAATCGAAATTTGTTTTAATTGACTCACAGAAATTTCGATAAACAAAGGAATTCAAATTCGACAAATTATCGATGAAATAATCTTTGAGTAGTGAAAATTTTCTGAGATCGAATTACGACGGACGAATTTGCGATTGACTCTGAGGATCGATTTACTTTCTGGTGGAGAATGTCGGATGAAATCGACGGATGTTCTAATGGAAATGCGAGCGAGGATGGAGGGAGAATTAGAGAGGAATCGCTTGATTTAGATTTAGTGAGGGAGTATGAGCAATGGGACTTCGTCAATAATGAGATGTACGAGAAACTGGCGAAGATTGTTACTGAGGTGAATGGAGAAGAAGGAAAAAAGATAGAGAAGGGCCAAGGAGCAAATAGAGGAATGGGAGGGAGGAGGGATCCAAGAGAGCAGGGAGGACTGAAGGAACAAGTTGGGAGATTGTCGGACAAGTTTGGAGTAAGTGGAGGAAGAGAAGTAATGATGGAGGTAAACAGACAAGGAGAACAAGGAGACATGGTAACTGGAGAAAAGAGAGGACAGAAGGGGCAGAGAGAGCCGGAGAGACAGAAAGGACCAAGCAAACAAGGAGATCTTAACAAGAGACAGCGAATGCAATTGACGAACACGGTCCAGCGGTGGCTGATCCACGTCAACGAGCGCTACAACGACGTGCCGAAGTACGAGTGGTTCTGTCTGTTGCCGGCAGTCTCTGTCGATCACTCCGCCTGGATATTTCTGCGGGACGCGCTCGTCGAGAAGCGATTCGTTAAAGATCGCTCGAGTGCCGACAAGACGATCGACAGATTGTTCACTTTGATCAAAGACAAGCATAAATCGATTGCGGAGAAATACGAGCTAGATGGAAGTGGACGCAGCGATAAGATTGAAGAGGTGACAATCGATAGGGATCCCTTGAAAATCAAGTATGACTCCGCGAGTCGGTTATTTATCGTGGAGAAGTTCCAGAGCAGACAAATGGACCGACTGGTGCTTCTGTTTGAGAGAGGAGGACTAAGGAACATGGCACGATTACTACTGAGGTACGAGTCACTGGGGACCGGGTCGTATCAGTGGGGACAGCCGCAGGAGGTTCACGACACTCTTTACCATTTGTTTGGTGTGCGATTTGAGGGATTCGCGAGTCCGATTAACTCGAGATTCATCGAGTATAGTGACACGCGGTTCTGCTCGCTTTTCCCGGATACGGACGAGGAGTTCGGGTCGCTCGGGGACTTCTTCAATATCAATATGGACGAGTATAAGGGCGGCTGGAGTGTCAATCCTCCGTTTGTGAACGATCTGATGCTGCATGTATCTCAAAAAATTGTGATGACTCTCGATACTGGGGCTTACTGGTGGTTCTTCTGCACGTTCCCGTGTTGGGAAGACGACCCTGGGTGGATAATGCTCAACAGGAGCAAACACCTCGTCAAGAGATTCGATCTGAAACCACAACAATATCTCATTCAGGACGCGTACGGCAAAAAATTCTGGCCAGCGGTGAACATGACACTGTTTGTGTTGGGAGAGGTTCCTATTGAGAAGGCCAGGCTGACAGAACTCGGGAAGGTCTTGATCCGAGATTCGTTTGGTTCCCACGAGGACGATTGTCCTTGGTAACGTGGCACACTCACACACACATCATTGCTCATTCTTTATTGCTTTATATTTTTTGAACGATTTTTCTAATGAGATTATTTGAGATTTTTATTTTATTGGTTGTGATACTTTATCTTTTTTGTAATATTATTTAATAAATGGCGATCGTTGACTGTCTTTGGCAATTGTTTTAAGATTCCTTTTATGATTCATTAATGACGAACACGGTTGTCTCTGAGAAACAGATCGATTTTATGGACTGTAGCAAGGTATCCTTGTAAGGTTATAATATCAATCTGGTGTTGCTGATAGAAATTGATTCAAATTTGGATTTTTATCAATTGCTTCTTCATCTTTTCTCTCTGTATTAGTGAAAACAGGCTACTTTTGTAGAAATTAGCAAGTTTGAAAAATTAAAACTTTGTTTAATTGTAAAAAATAATAATAAAATGAAAAGTAACCATTTTGATGATTACACACAGAGCAAAGATATGTCGGTCATGGGCAAAGAAGAGCATGGATATTTGCTATGGGTGAAATCTTTTTTGTGCTTCTTTTTTTTAGAGATAATCAAAATAGAACTATTGTTTTAGTAGCAGGCCTTAAAGAATAAAATATCTTTAACGTAGTAGTTTAAAACCTGTGGGGTACGTTCCATGAGGTGGACTTGATACCATTCCAAGGAGGACGCGCAACTGTTACCAAAATATGATTTTCTTATACAATCAAAAAATCAAAACGGTTTCGAAACAGATGAATCAGAATATTTTTTATGTTTATTTATATAAAATATGATAGTACTTTGCACCTGATAGATAAGTTGCTATATCAAGTGAGTATTTATGACATGTCACGAATATTGAGAGGTACTATCTATTTTTATTAATCGGGGGCATAAGTACAGAAAAGTCGTATAACACTGATTTAATGTTTATTCGTCTGTCCACCGACCGAAGATGTCACTAAAGGACCTCTTCCTTCACAATGATATTTTTGATACAGTATCTGTGCAACTAAAAGTTCGCGGATAAATACGAATTATTAATATCTTTAGAGAATAGGAACACACTTTATTTGCTATTTATATCTTTTAATATAAACTGTTTGTCATGTAGCACGTATCCTTTGTCACAATCGGGACTCCCGGAAAGAACACAATTAATGGACTCTTTCAAATTATTTTGTTTAGTGTTCTGGAACGGGGATGTTTTATGAATTTTACATATCAATACCTCATTTTTGGAGGATGGCACATTTTTATTAGTCCTAATCAGCTAAGCATGTTATCGAAATCGGTCTGGTTCTCGATGAGGACCGAAATTTAAGCTCAATCCTCATTATAATCTTACAATAAAACATCAGTTTTGAAAAAAATTGTCATACTTTATTTCGATAACAAATAAAACTCTTCGACTAAGAGACAAATGACATCATTTATTTGTAGAGTGAGCGACTTTTTTGATTATTGAACTTGTATTCCTTTGA
>MQRK01199965.1:21728-38137 GCA_001938485.1 Girardia tigrina
CATTAGTGTTGCAAGATTGCTCTTGATCTTGAACATCTAAAATTTTAGTATTACTTTTTTTGTCAATTAATTTATCAATAGTTTCCTTTGTTAATTTCTCCACTATCGATTTTGAATATTATCATATAATAATTTTTTTAATTTATTAAGGCTTTCATTACATCATTTATATGAAGATGAAAGAGCCCATGATCGACAAATAACACCTTTAATCATATTTTGACGATATTTCGATTCATAGAAACTGATCGGTGTTGTATACAACCCCGTGTCAGTTTTCTTTCTGTAAATCTCCGTCTCATAACGTCCGTTTTTTCTCTCAATTAATAAATCAAGGAAGGACAATTTCTTATCTTGTTCTTTCTCCATAGTAAACTTTACATTTGAATGCAAAGAATTCAAATAATTTAAAAATGGAGAAATATCTCTTTCATTTTGAAAAATCATTTACCAATATACATGTAATGGATGTAACGCCACATACATTGGAGAGACTTCACGTCATCTCTGTAAGAGAATCCAGGAACACAGTCGCAATGAAGGTGGAAGTAACATTGCAGGACACAGGAGACATTGTAAAGGAGATATAACTTCACAACTCTTTACAATTCTGTGCACTCAATTTAAAAATTATTGAGAGAGAGTGACATGTGAAGCGTTATATATAAGATCTTTGGATCCTAAAATTAACGTTCAAACTGCACTCTCTACAACTTTGTTGAGAGTTTTTAAATGATGTACTGATTACGTATTGATGACATAATCATTAACTGCACTATATAAGTAAATTTCGTTTGAAAAATCATTTGTTCTGACGATGACGGTTAAACCGTCGAAATTAATAAATATTTTCAATTGGCTTTCGAATTTTAAAATTTAATTATGTTTATTATTTTAATTTAAAAATCTTTTTTTAATATTATAATAATAATTATAAATTATAATAAAAAATTTTAATTTTGTTGTAAAAAAATAAAAGAATTTTATATAAATATTTTAATCGAAAAAAACAGAAAAAAATAATATTTTCTTTATTGAAATTATAAAAAAATAAAAATAACTTATTTCTTTTCAAAAAATTGAAAAAAAATTAAATCAATATAAACATTAAAAAAGAATTTTTTATAAAATTTGAATAGAAAAATAACATTATTTTTACAATAATAAATAATTGATAGTAAATTAACTAAATTAATTTCGTAAAAATAAAAAAAATAATTTTTTAATTAAAAAAATATAAAAACGTATTTGACTTAATACTAAAATAAATTATTGTTTGAAATAAAATATAATTATGTATTTAATATTGAAAATTATATTTTTCCTTCGAAAAAACTTTAAAATTCTTTTTTATTTATTGGCATAAAAATTAAAAATAAATTTCGTTAATTATTTAAATTACGATAAAAATTTTAATTTTTTTATAATAAAAAATTTAAATCTGTTGTAAAAAATATAAAAAAATGTGATAAATATTTGTATAAAAATATTAAAAAAATAATAAAAAATCTTTTCAAAAATCACTTTCAATTCTTTCTTAACATTTGTAATAAAATTTAAATTATTATAAATACCCAAAAAGACAAATTTATAATTTTTTTATCAAAAAATAAAAGCATTTTCAAAATAATAAATAATCAATAATATTATAATATCAATTGTAATAATTGATATAATGTAAATCAAGGGCGCTTTAAATGGATAATCTAGAGAGAAAACTTTGCACAAAAATAATTTCTTTGCTGATAAAACCGAGAAATGTATAAAAAAAGTTTTTGTAAAAACTTAACATAGAATTTTCTATTGTCTTTTAATCACAAAATATTTTTTTAATTTTAAAAAGAATTAAAAGTTTTTTTCATATTTTTTGTAAACGTAAAATTTGAGGAAAAAATAAAAGAAATTTTTTTACGAAATAAAAAATAATTTTGCATTTAAAATTTGAAAAAAATTGTAAATTTTTTTTATTTTTATGTCATAAAAATAAAAATAAATTTTTTATATTATGAAAATTATAATAAAATTAATTTTTATATCATAAAAAATTTTAATTCTCTGTAAAAACATTAAAGATTTTTTTAAAATATTTTTTATCGAAAAAAAAGTAAAAAATAATTTTATAAAAATTAATAAAATTAAAAATAATAATAAATCTTTTCAAATAAAAATTTTATTTCTTTTCTAAATTAGAATAAAAATAAATTCATTGAAATAATTCAAAAAAAATTATTATAAATTTTTTTTCGAAACATTAAATTAATAAAAAATAATCGATAATATTAATCAATCTCAATAAACCTCGTGCGGCACTGAAATCGGCCGTTTGGAGTGATCATGTAAATCGAGGGCGCTTTAAACGGATATTCTTGGGAAAACTTCAAATATCCGTGGTAAAATCCCCCGAAATAATCGCTGTCTTTGGGACCTTCGATAACGTAATGCCACTCGAATATGTTAGACGAGAGCGGCTCGGCTGATATAAACGGAATCGGATCTCTTTTCAATTTCAAATAGTCTTTTTTCAGCCGTATGCTTCCAATAGAACTCATTTTGGACTTTAATTAACAAAAATCCCGCTATTAAAGTCAAATTTAAACATTAAACAATCACAATAGTTTACTTGCTTCAGTGAAACAAAACGTCGATTTGGAAAAATTAGTTAATTTTAGACACGATTGTATATTGACTCACTTTGTCTGTTAGTATATTAGCCACAATTTTGAAAACATTTTTTTCCTCCATTTTTTGTGGTTCAATTGAACTGATATAATGGTTATTTGTGTAATTCTAATGAAAGTAGATAAATCAAATTAAAATTTATAATCTAAGTCAGTTTCTTAAACTTTTTTTTCCGTTGCAACCCCTTTGAAGATCCATAATTTTCTTGCGACTCCAGATGTTAAATAAAAAACTTTAAAGTAATCATTTTTTTGATACTATTTTTATTACTATTATTATTTTTAATTATCATAAAACAAAATTTATTATAAAACAAACTTTTACAATAAAATATATTCTGTTCATATCAGTATGTGGTATTAAATGTTTGCGAAATTGTGTTTCTAGGACTTCTAAGTGTTTTAAAATAATTTTTCCAATTTATGGTTTGAAGTTTTTTTTCGACTATAAAATTGTCTGTTTCGGTAAACATTTTCTACTCTACTTTTCCAAATGTTGATCTTTTTAATAAAACTTTCAATTTCATCATGCAAAGTAAATATATTGAAATTTCTTCCTGTGAGAAATAAATTTAGAGGATTTAGTTCATCTAAAATATATGATAAATAATGCAACTGAGGCATCTTTATCTCGTCCTTAAAAATAGTAACTAGGTCACTCTTGCTCTGTTACAAATATTTAAATTTAGTTTTGTAGTAGCGACGGGCGCTGTGTACAAAGGGCAGGGACGTAATCAGCGCAGCTAGTGTCTTGTGCTTACTAGGAATTCCTTGTTCAAGTGGGATAATTTCAATCCACTATTCCTGACACGATAGTGATTCATCAGGTTACCCGGCCATTTCTAGCTAGGAATAAAACTCGCTGGTACTGCCATTGTAGTGCGCGTGCGGTCCCGGACATCTAAGGGCATCACAGACCTGTTATTGCATCATTCCATTTAGCTAAGCGCTATTTATTCCTCAAAGAAGTCAACATTTGCGATTTAACACAAATGTACTATTTTGCAGGTGAGAGTCTCGTTCGTTAACGGAATTAACCAGACAAATCGCTCCGCCAACTAAGAATGACCATGCACCACCAACCACCGAATCAAGAAAGAGCTATCAATCTGGTAATCCTCACAGTGTCCGGACCGGGTGAAATTTCCCGTGTTGATAGCCATCTTATTTCTGCATGCAATAATGATTTTGTATAACCTGAATCCATATTTTAAAAAATACATCTTAAATAAAATTTTTAGTAAATAATTTGTTATTTTATATTACAATATGAATATTTAAAATACAAATTAAAAGGTGCAGTAAAAATTAAAAAAAATCTTCGTGACCCTTAGTGATGTGACCCCGAATGGGGTCGCGACCAACAGTTTAAGATACACTGATCTAAATGAATAATGAGGCTTTTTCGCAAATAAAAACAATTTTGTCATTATACCTTATAAATAAAATAGAAGAAAAATTAATGCAAATGTATGTTATTTTTCTATTTAACACAACTTTCTGATATTTTTGAATATATTAGTAGTTAAAGTTTATATGGTAATATCTTTGAGATGTGAAAATTTCAAAATTTATTGAATTTCAGATCTCGGGATTTTCATCGTTTCCCAAAATTAACCCATTAAACACAGTTTTTTAGTAATTTCATGCGCGGAAAAAGCTTTCCGATAAATCGGGCAATCCGAATCAACAATTGGCTTTGAAATTTTTGTTCAATAATTTTTTAGTCGGGTTGAATAGTTTTAGATTTCCTGCATTTAAATTAGCGAAACAGCTAAGCCAAATCGAACATCATCACGGTACAGTACTAGAGAGGAAAGGCAATTCATTGCTGATGAAGTAAAAAAATGTGGATAGAAGGTATCATCGAGAAATACAAGTCGAAGTGACAGTTGCAAGGGTTAGTAGTGAAAAATCAAGGTGGCAACTGGCATAGTTCTGGATGATGTGTCTATAATAAACCGTTTCACTGAGTTGGATGCATACTCTTTTCCGTTGATTCGGCAGACACTGGAAAGTTTGCATGCAAAAAAAGTATTCAGCACATTGGATTTGAAGTCTGCTTACTACCAAGTACCTCTGATTGAAAAAGAACGGGCGCTCTATGCATTCGAAGACGATGGAGAACTCTGACAATTCACCAGACTGCCTTTTGGGCTTACAAACGGTGTACCAGCCTTCTATCGCGTCATTAACCAAGCTCTTCATGGTCTGAATGGGACCGTTCTCTATTTTGATGACATAGTGGTTTGTAGAAAGAACAAGGAAGTACACGAAGTGAGCTTGTTAGTCTTTTTCCAAAGAGCTCAGACATTAAACCTAACACTCAACGTGGAAAAATTTTGCTTTTCACAGACAGAACTCTCATTTCTGGGCCACACTTTCAAGAATGGAGAAATACCACCTGATGAGTCCCAATTATCTCTTTTAATGAATTTTCCAATCCAAAAAAACCTGTTGCGTATTAAAATCTTTAATCTTAAATATTTACTCTTTAAAATACAAATCTTTAATCTTTAATCGTTAATCTCACTCTAACTAATCAGTAAGGACTTCCAACATAAATATATAAATAATGAACACAAATTCTTTTATGAAACTTTATTTCAAAATTAACACGTCAAAATAATAATAATTCAATTCTTTGATGACAGAACACAAACACAAATGAATATTTCGTATGAATTAACAGATTACAGTAAAAACTGTGAATCTCCAAAACTATCGATAGTTTAAATTTTTAGTAAAAACCCTTTTCTCCAATACGAGATACTTTTGGTTTTATAAAAATGTTTTAAAGAATAATAAGTAAAAATAAATTTTTATAATAAATTTACTTGAATCCTTTGTTTTTGTTTTTTCGTTAAGAGAATTTTTTGGGCAAACTAAACTAAATTTGCTGATGTTTATATCAGCCTTGAAAATTGATAAAATAAAACAAGGACTACAATATTTTTAATTTTCAATTCCAAATTTTGTTAAACTAAATATTATTTTGTTTGAAATTAATAATTTTACCAAAATAATTATTTTAAATTTTTTCTACATAAAATTTTGTCAAAAGTGTTCATATGTATTTTTCGAAACCCTAACAAACCATAAAAAAACTGGAAAACTTCATAGGTCTCTGCGTTTTCTATTCAAAATGAGTCAAAGACTTTGCTATCATCATGGGACCTCTTTACGCTTCTAAGATGAACCGCAAATTTCCACTCTCCGAGGAACATGTTGCTGTCATCTCAATGCTAAAGAGATCAGTCAAAATCGTATCCTTAGCGGTAACCTTGGATAACGATTCCCCACTGATCCTGCAGAGAGACGCCTCAACTTGAATGTGTCGGAGCAGTTTTGTCACAAAATTGGCGTCCCATAGCTTTCTATGCGCATAGACCAAATGAATTTGAAATGAAAGGGGCTTCAGTGGATTTAGAGACATTCGCAATTATTTCAGCTCCTAATCATTTGCGTCAAAATTTACTTGGAAAATGCTTCGAATTATTGACGAATTAACAAGAATTACCTTTCATTTTTGGCAAAAAACCCAGGGACAAGGTGAAGAATACAAAGATATTACTCTTTCAACATAAAATACCGTCCGGGTAAATCTAATGTTGTTGCCGATGCTCTGCAGACTGTCCGTCATTACTGAAGACCAAGCAAATTTCATTGAAACTTAGCACGAAAATAGGGGGACCTTGGAATAAGGCGTCTGACCGAGTACATTAAAGCAAGAGATTTCAATTCGCTTTTAGCAGGACTCACTGACTGTAACCTTACACCTTCAGACGCAGAAATGACAACAGAAAGGAGAATTTTCGACAATTTAGACAACGAAATAATCTACGAAAAACCACGGCATAGCAGAGAATATTTATCATCAAACCTTTACTCAGCAAAGTTCCTGTGGCTCAGGAACCCTACAGCTCAGGATTCTAACCAACATACATCGGACCCAACAAAATAAAAGAGCTTTTCTCCAACAATGCGAAAATATTAAAAGAAGGAACAGAGATCACGGTCCACTTAAGCAACACAAAACCTACTTTTTTCATAGATGACATTCTGCACCCAGACAGCAGAAAACAGCAACAAGAAACTTCCTTTTTAACAAAGCTACTCGAAACAAAAATTCCAGACAAACCACAAATTATCACATTGCCTTTATCAAACACAGCAACCAGCATCCTTGAGCCACAACAAAACAACAAGATGATACGCTTCAGAAACCTGAAGATCCACAACAATCTCCAACGCCATCCAGTCACCCAAAAACGCATTTCAAAAACAGACCCACAAGATACTCGAAATGGGTACCCACACAAGCATCTACTGGAATAGTAAGACTACAGCTTAAAAATACTTAAATGTACACATTTCCAACACACCTTTGATTTGCAAACGGGGGGCCATGTTGTGTACCACAACAATTTAAAACAACGTTTTGTGATTTATAAATTAAATTGTAAAATAAGTAAGTTCAAATATAAAAAAAAATATTTTTTGTACAGAACAAAGGTTTGTTTTAACAAACCAAAACAAATACAACTTTTAAAAATATTCCTATATTATTAATTGGGATTTTCATTATTGCATTTTATATTCCATGAAATCTGAACCCCGTTATGTAATGCGGATCGATGTCGGAAGCTCATTTCTAAAATGCCAAGTGTTCGATAAGTTAAAAAACATCAAATCATATTTTCCCAAAGAATCTGAAATCAATATACCCACTGACGGCCATTATGAACTCGATCCACAGAAATCGTGGACAGACTTTCAATACGTCTTCAAGAATTGTCTCAGTTGAATCGCTCTGATCACTCTAGTCGAACAGTTCTTATACCAACTTAGCGCCGTATGAGCCCTTAAATGTGACAAACTTGTCATCTTGGTTGAAACCTGGAAGCAAAGCCTCGTCACTCCAAATCAGAGCCATTGTTGGATGAAGTCTTGATTAAAAAGATAATATCCCCATTCGTAATCGAAGTGGTTTAATGTGTTTCCAAATTATCCGATTTGAAAATACCCGGGTATTTGAGTATTAATTCTCGAAACTATCCGGGTAATTCGAAAAATTCAAATAAATTCGTTAAAATTATATAAAAAAGCAGTAAATAACAAAATACAAAATTGTTAGTAAATTATTATAGTTTATTGTTTATTTAAAAAAATCTAAAGTATTCAATGTTGTAGGACTCATTCTGTTCCATACGTTATTGCAAAAATCCCAGTGATGGAAAATACACGTTCCAATGCAACTTGCATTTGACATTGCAATAGGCATTTTATGGGCTACAAAAAGCATATGTTATAAAATCAAATTACATTAAAATATTTATTTTAATTTTACTTACATGAAAAATATTTAAGTGGTTTAAAAATTATCAAGTTTTAAAAAGCGGAAATTTTTGATAAATAAATAACTGTTTCGATAATCGCTATAAATCACTTTTTAAATTTGTTTTCACAAAAACTCAAAAAAATGAAATGACAAAACATATAACAATTTTAGTATTATTTTTATAGCATCAACATTACTACTACTTTCTTATACAATGAGTAATATGTTTTTTAACACATTGACTGCTGTTGACATCATGCACCGAACGTCTGCTACGCGTGGGACAAAAAAGTTTACTGCCGCGCGGCAGGCATATCTCATGCGCGCAGCAGATATCTCGTACTTAGCGTCTTAGTAATGTAAGCCAAAGTACGAGATATCTCGTACTTAGCGTCTTAGTAATGTAAGCCAAAGTACGAGATATCTCGTACTTAGCGTCTAACTAATGAATATTGAAGTACGAGATATCTCGTACTCAGCATTCAATGCGTTAATATAAAAACTTGAATGATAAAATTTATGAACAATTAAAAATGAGAAATCTAATGCAAAAATCAATAATTTCTCTTTCACATTGAAAAATATTTTTTCTATAACGTTTTTTCTTACATTATTATAATTTCAATGTTTATTTAGATAAATTTCCAATATAATCCCAGCTTGAATGTCAAAAATTGATCCAGATACCCGATTCAATAACCCGGGCATTTGAATACTCGATAAGTGAGCAAAATTTTTGGGTACACGTATACCCGGTATCCGATACTGGGCTACCTTAATTGGAAATACTACACAGTTCCAGACCAACACTATCAATGAGGCAAAAAAAATGTATGCGGTAGATATCATTCAAGAAATCTTCTACTGACCCTTCTAGAGCAACTTTCAATGATTCCTACGATTATGGAGAAATTTTTCCGAAAAAATCCTCTCGTCTATAAAGAAAAATTTCAACAAACCATTGAGTAGTTGAAACATTCAACGATCTTTCTGGAACCATTTGCTTTCATTATTTTTTTGCAAAAATTAGATGTGTGTGATCTTGTAGCTACTCTGTCGCAGTTTCTTTGTGACAATTTTCAAAAGTTACCCTTGCTGATACCCAGTTTCATGGCCATCTTGAGGATTGATTGTTTGGGATTCCATTGAATTCATAAGTGAACATTTTGTATGTTCTCAAGAGTACTTGCTATGATTGGTAACCGCTTCAAGGACAGTCCACAGTTTCCTTGTTGTGTTTTACGGTATTGTAAATGATTTGTAATTTTGTAATGTTTAGCTTTTTTTGCAATTCAGCCACAGTGATACAATGATTTTCGCAAGATGTAACTTCAAAATAACTGAAAATAAAAAAGTTATTTATTTTAATCATGTTTAATATGTTTAATCACATTGTGGACCAAAATTAAACAAGGAATTCAATACAATAATCAGATGCGAAAATAACTTTATTAAAAAACTCATATTAAGTAACTCAAAAAATTACGGGAACTTTTTGTTAACTCGGTATACATTGTATTTTCCAATACACGCATGCATTAACCAATACCAACCTAATTTGTTAGTGTTTTTACGAAAGTTCTGATTTTAATATTAAATATTTAAAAATTACATTAAATTATCATTTATCTAATAGTAGCAGTGCAAATGGTATAGAAATAAGGTATTTTATTGGTAAATATCATTAAATAATTTAAAGTTTTAAGATTCGCCAAAATAGTTTATTATTTTTTTTAATTTGAAAATTTAAAAGAAATAAATTAACAATTACAATGTAAGTAAAAATATGATAATAAATACTTATTTAAAATATGTTTATAGTAATAACAATTAACATATTTTAATAAAAGTTATAGAATAAGCTAAATAAATTTTAATTAACGGATTAATATTTTCAGAAATAATTTTTTAATAAAATGGTTATTGTAAATTTAAATTAATTAGTTTTATGATTAAGGTTCGTAAGAATGTAAAATTTGGTTACATTAAAAATTTGTAAATTTTTGTAAGAAAATGTAAATTATTTAAGGGGAAAATTTTTGTAAAAATATAAGATTATATATTGTAAAATTCTTTGTAAAAAAATATAAGATTAATTAAGATTTAATATTGTAAAATTCTTTGTAAAAAATATAAGATTAATTAAGATTTAATATTGTAAAATTCTTTGTAAAAAAATGTAAAATTATTTTAGATTTAAATTTTTGTATATTTTCAAAATTTAATCGAAAAAAATTAATGAACTAATTTTGGGCGAAATAATTGAATTAACAAGAAATTTGTTTAAGTATATGAATTGTAAATATTAATAAATTTTTGGTGGTGTTAAATTATGGCTTTAGAATGTGATAATAATGAAAGTGGCATAAACGCTACTTACAATGAACAGTTAGTTAAAATTTGCAATTCGCCAAAATAATTTATATTTTTTTTTAATTTGAAAGTTTTATAAAATGAAAAATATTCTAAAAGTTTTAAAATTAAAAATGATCTTGAGAGGAAAACAAACAAAAATTAAATAAATATGTAAAACAAAAAATATTTCCATTCATAACTATAAGAATTTTCCATATTAAAAATCCAAAAAAATAGATAAACGTTTTTTTATGACACAATCAAATAATCCACGTCTAAAATTAATAACACTGATTGATTTAAACAATTTGAGGAGTTTTTATATATTCAGGATCCTTTGATATAATATGATATTGATATAAATAATTATATGTATTTTAATATAAATGTCATCAAACGGTCTTTTCGATGTAATAGTCTTTGTTTCTTCTTTAGTTATTCCTGTATAAGTTTTGACTGTCTGACAAGCAATGCAGCTTTCTGTTTCTATTTTAACTTGTTCCATGAAATCTTCCATATCATATTCATTTCGCATAAATGAATACTTTTCATAAATCCATCATGATATAAGTATCTATGGAAAAAGATTATACAAGCATATCGTTCACTTTTTAGAATCCAAATCTTGTCATTTAGGGTTCTGACACATCCTTTGGATAATTTGAATGTTTGACAAGTATTGTACTTTATTTGTACAATAATTTCCATAATTTCCGTGCTCTTCTGTTGTCATGGTATGGGAGATCTCTCTTCATCTATTGCTAACATTCTCATTTTCTGTTTTGATAATTTTGGCTGCTCGTATTGAATAATATACTAAGAACATACTGTACATTCATTCCGAGACAACACATCTGCATTTTGATGCATGTCTCCTTTTCTATATTCTAATTTCATATCTAAACTGCCTAAATAATTCATCCAGTTTTGAAATTGCGGAGTAATTGGTTTTTTTGTTGTCATCATAAAAAACAATTGCCTTGTGATCCCTTCTAAGTTTAAACTGTGCACAGTAAAGATAATGTTCCATCAGTTGTGTTGGGAACGTTCATAAAATATAAAATTTTTGAATCTTATCAAATTATTAAATAAACAATTACATTCCGTAAAATATTGTTATAAATATGTTAAAATAATATTTTCAGAAATTTAATGTAAAAAAATTAATTTAAGTAAAAAATAAAATAAATTTTACAGTAGAGTTATTAAAAGATTTATGTAAAGATTTATTATAAAGTAAAAAAAAGTTAATTTCAAATTTGATGAAAATATTTATTTGAAATAAAATAAAAAGTAATTTAAGTTTGATATTTATTTGCGAAATAAAAGTAAACTAAACCATTTTAGTAACTTTTAAATCAAAGTAAATTAAAAATGTGGTTATAATTTTTTTTGGGAAATGTAATTATAATTTTTGGAAATTAAAATTGGAATTAAAAAATAATTGTAAATCCATTAAATTGACTTAAATAAAATATGCGATTTTAATTTTTTTTCGGAAAATGTAATTGAGAAACAGGAAAATTTAAATGTACCATAAAAATGAAAAATTAATAAAAGACGCAACAAAATCTTTGTGACAACATTTTTATTCACTATAATTTTTTATTAAAGAAATATAGAATTTTAATTTGTAAAAAAATATACTAACCATATTTTTGTAAGGTTTTTGGAATAAGCATATGAACACTTCTTGATAAAATTTTATAAGTAAAAATTCAAAAATAATTCTTTTGACAAAATTATTAATTTCAAATAAAATAATATTTAGTTTAACAAAACTTGGAATTAAAAATTATAAATATTTGTTTTACTTCATCAAAAATTATAAATATTTTAGTCTTTATTTTATCTCATCAATTTTCAAGGCTGAGGAAAATTACTATATAAACAACATCAAATCTAGTTTTAGTTTTGCCCAAAAATACTTGCAAGAGGAGTCGTGTTAACAAGTAACGTAAAAACTTATTTTATTTTTATTTTATTAAAATATTAATCTTACAAACCATAAGTACCCCGTATGGGAGAAGAAGGTTTGTTTTAATTTACAATATCGTTCGTTTTGGGAGATTCACAGTTTTTACTGTAATCTAATAACTCGTACGAAATATTGTTTTGTGTTTTGTTTTGTCATCAAGAATTGAATTATTATTATTATTTTTGTCCTGACAATATTTGTTATTTGAAATAAAGTTTCATAAAAGAACTTGTGTTCATTATTCATATATTTATGTTGGAAGTCCCTTCTGATTAATTGGAGTCAGATTATAGATTAAAGATTATTGATTAAGAATTATTGATTAAAGGTTATTGATTAAAGAATAAAGAATAGAGATTTACGATTAAAGATAAAGATTAAAGATTTGTATTTTAAAAAGTGAATAATTGAATTAAAGACATTTTAATTAAAACCCAACATTTTTATTTATATCTATTTTTATTTATATTGGTTGTGTAAAAAAGAAAGTACAAAAGTTCCTCAAAAATATTTGTTTAAAAAAATTCAAATTGTTATAGAAATAAATTTATGTGTTCATGATAATGTCTTTTGATCAAGAACTCAATAAGTTGCTTTACGATATTCAGATATCGGCCGATTATACTTGATCTAATATCTGTGGCAAGGGTGCTAATACCGGTCAAATCTATCGGTGTTGTCTTCCTGCTTGTTTGCCGGAGCAATAATTTTTTGTTTCTGCAATCAATCAGTAAATCGTGAAGAATGACCATCCAAAAGATCTGTTGAGATCAGTGATATAGAAAGATAGTTTTTGCTTGCCAAATGTCAAGACAGGAGAAGCATTTGTGACTGTGAAATGCTTTTCAGATTGCATAGTATGCGGAAAAAACATACGCGGTAGAACGGAAAGTGACTGTAAAATGAAATATTGCTAACAATTCTTTCCTTGTTAAACAATAACCTATTTCATGTTTCGACATCGACCTTGATCCATACGCGATGACTCGCTCCTCACCTTTGTCATCTAACTGTGAAAGAACCGCGCCAATTGTATCGAAAGATGCATCTATATCTAAAATAAACTGCTTTTTAAAATTTGGATAGCATAATACAGGAGCAGTTGTCATGGCTGTATTTAACTTTTTAAAAGCCTCTGAATGAGATACGTTCCAATAAAGTCTATCTTTAGAACTTCCACACATTGCTTCCAACGGTTTTGCTAGTTTTGAATATAATTCAATGAACTTCCTATAATAACTGCATAGTCCTAAAACACTGCGCAATTTTTTTACATATTTTGGTTGTTCAAAATCTACTATTGTCTGGATTTTCTCCGGATCCGTTTTGATTCCTTCTCTATTCACAATATATCCAAGAAAATGCATCTCCTTCTGGAAAAATTTACATTTTCTGGGTTAATTCTTAGTCCTGCTGATTGAATTCTCGAAAATAACCTGTCCAATCTTTTTAAATGCTCGTCTTCTGTTTTTGAAAAAATCAACACGTCATAGAGATATACCACTGCCTCTTTCCATGGCATATCCTTCAATATTTCATTCATTAATTTTTGGAAAGTAGCCAGTGCTGGTGCTATGCTGAATGGCATTCTTGTAAAACAAAATTATCCGGTCCATGTAGAAAAAGCCGTTTTCATCTTTGAAGATTTTTCTAACTCGACCTGATAATATGCATTACCCAGATCTATGGAACTAAACCACTTCATTCCAATTAAAGAATCCAACATCTTATCAACATTTGGAATAGGGAAAGCTGGTCTCTTAGTTACTTGATTTAGGAGCCGAAAATCTAAACACAAATGTATTTCCTTTTTCTCCTTTTTCCACACACAAACCATTGGTGCGTTCTAAGGGGAAGAACATTTTTCTATTATTAGGTTCGTGATCAAAAGACGTTGTCATGAACACAAAACTTTATTTCTACCACAATTTAAGTTTTTTTAAACAAATATTTCCGAGGAACTTTTGCACTTTCTTTTTACACAGACCATTATAAATAAGAATTGATATAAATATAAATATGGTTATTGTATTTTTTTCGAATTAAAATTCTATACTTTTTTTAATAAAAAATTATAAAGTGAATTAAAATTTTGTCACAAAGATTTTGTTTCGTCTTTTATTAAATTTCAATTTTATTGTACCTTGAAATTTATCTGTTTCTCAATAAAATTTCCCAATTCTATACAATAGCATTTTTCATTTCGTTTTCATAGTAAATTTAAAAATTACTTTGGATTTAATAATATTTGAAAATAGAATTTAAAATCGCAATTTTGTTTAATTTAACATTTTTTAATTATAATTACATTTTTAATTTACTTCGATTTAATCGTGTAAAATAAAAGAAAGTTACAAAAAATATTTTAGTTTACTTTTATTTCGCAAATAAAATATTAAACTTTATATTACTTTTGATTTTATTTCACTTAAATATTTTCATCAAATTTGAAATTAACTTTTTTACTTTATAATAAATCTTCTAATAAACCTACCGTAAAATTTGTTTTATTTCTTACATGAATTAATTTTTTACATTAAATTTCTGAAAATCTTATTTTAACATATCTATAACAATATTTTACGGAATTTATTTGTTTAATTATTAATTTGATAAGATTGTAACTTCAAAAATTTGATGAACCCAACAACACTCCCAACATCTATTATTCCATGTCTTTCTAAATTCAATATTGCTTTTTCGATGTGATGTTCCAAATGGGCCGGCTGTCTACGAGGCTTCTGTAAAATTGGCTCACTAGATGTTTTTATTTCATGTCTGGTTAATGTAGTATTCCCGATATCCCATTTTCCAGCTATAAAAATGTTCTTGTACTTATCTATACATCTATATAAATTTGTACCATCACGTAGATTTAATGTTTCTTTGGCTTTCAAAAATCGGCCTTTGTCCGTATAAATAAGTTTATCGATATATGGATCTAAAGCACATATTTCTACACACACTATATCAGGTTAAATGATTCTTGTTTTATATTTTTTTGCATTAAATCGCCACCTTAAATCGAGACCTAAGGATCGAATTAATTCAATTCCGAAGATTATAGATGGAAAAACTGTTTTCGCAATATAAAAGACTGGATATAGTGTTATATTTTGAAAATTTACCTTAATTTGACATGTACCACTCATCTACATCTCTCTGCCATTTGCACATACAACTGATGTTACGATGTGCTTGCTCATCGGTACTTGTAATTTTTTAATAGTCTTTTCATCAATTACATTAATACGGGCCCCGGTGTCCAATAAACAATTTATTTTGATACCCCCTATAACTGTCAACATACTCGGTCTTCTATTAAAAATTTCATAGTCTATTTTACCTTCTGCATCCATAACAAATTCTATTGTCTCCTCAATATAATATTCATTATGTGTTCTATTACCTATATACTCTTTTGAATTTATTATATTATGACAATTATTTACACTACAAATATTATTTTGTTAATTAATATTATTATTACCATTACTATTATTATAAATATGATTATTAAAATTATTATTACTACATTTACAATTATATATATTACAAATATAAAGATCCTGAATATTATTACCTTTTAATGTATGGTTCTAAACATATCCTGACCTGACGGAGCCTCGAAGTTTGACGCCTTCTCTGCATCATATCCCGTCGATCGTGTTTCATCAGTTTCGTCAATTCCGGCCATTGGATGTCGATATTGATTTTCTCGTCGGTTATACTAGATCTTGTTTTGGTGACTGGGTTGTATTTTTTCGTCTTTCTTGAAGCATTGATATCCGAGGTGACCTTGAGCTCCACACACTGAACATTTTAAATATGGACACTCTCTTCTAACGTGTCCAGACCATCTACATCCAAAACAACTTTTCGAATTTTTCGGACATGTACGACGAATATGTCCCAACTTTTTGCATCCATAACACATCACATTTGAATAATCCATGTTTCCTGTTTGTTGTCTCGAATATCCCGTCATTGTCCGTCTGTTATAGTCATTGGTTTGAATATTTCTTCGTTGATGTTGTTGTTGAAAATTATTTGTGAA
>MQRK01200014.1:0-12800 GCA_001938485.1 Girardia tigrina
TTTGAAATTATTATTGTACGCTGATTAAATAAAAGTTGTATCATTTAGAATTTTGTGTTTATTATTATTAAAACTGGGTAAAGCGACTTATGGCCACCCCTGTATATATATATATATATTGTACTGTTTCATCTGACCTTACGTTTTTTTTAATTTTTTATATGTAACCGTTGAATTTTATTATTTTTTGATTTTGTCGGTCTCTTGCGTATGATATTTGGAATGTGCTCGGTCTTAATTGTATCAACGAATGAATGTTTGCTTATTTATTTATTTATTTGTTTTCAATTTTATTTCGCTTATTTTTTTTACTTTGTGGTTAACAGAAGGGTCAAAAGGCAAACAGAAAGAAGAAAGTTTTACCAAATCCAAAGAAGAGTGAAATTAATTAACAATATAAAGAAATGTAGGTCAAAGAGTAATATGTTAAAAAAAGAACGAAAAAAAGGATGAAAGACAAAATTATTATTTTTAATGAATAATGATTTTGATTTAAATTCATATATAAAAAGAAATCAATTATATGGCAACGAATTTGTCGTCCGACAATCTCACTGACTAATTACTTCATTCATCAATCGCGTAGTTTATTCCATTGTATACGTGTTTACCCATCTAATTATATATATATTTTTGGACAATCATTGATTCTGGTGATACTCTTGTAAAGGTTACTAATATTAAAAGTTTTTATTGCTAAAGTTTCGAGTTTATTATTTTATATTTATTAATTAACAGTTAGCGTTAATTTCATTACTACTAAGTTCATCAAATTTCAAAAAATTATACGGTTTGATTAACTTAGTCTAACGTTACGGTAATTTGATATTTCTTTTTCTTTATTCTTTTACTCGTTAGAGATAACGAATTCAGTTAACTGAAGCAGATCTTGTTCTCCTTTAGGACTTAATTTGATATGTCTACATATACATATATGTCTACATATATACAGTAGAGGACACATTATTATAACCACCTGATATTTTCATTCTTTTTTATTGTAACCTCCGTATTTTCTCATGTTTTGATTTTTTCAAGTAAATCATTTTATTCTAAATCAAACATTTATGTTTTAAAATATAGTCTGTATCATAATATAAAAATTATTTGCTACAATTAAAAATGATCTGTTACTGTCAGGCAGGAAAATAAATTAATGATCTGACAGTAATAGATTAATCAATTTCTTCTTACAGATTATTATTTTAGTATCCTGTTGAATATAGAGACATCATTCGTAGTCATGGGTAAACGCTGTGATTTGTTCTCTACTGTTGTGACAAAAGTTGACGTTTTGTCATCAAGTGGAAAGTTTACAAAGTAGGCAGATTGCTACTTTGTGCAACATTCATCATGCAAGTGTCTTCAGTATAACAGCCGATGTCCCTTCAACATCAAGAGTTGACAGATGTGGTCCAAAACGAAAAACAATTGAACAGGACGACCGGATAATGGTGAGAATGATTAGAAAAGATAACTTTCTGTCAGCAAAAAAAGTACAGGGTCAGCTCGTTGAACGTGGTATCAATATTTCAGCACGTACAGTTTATTTTATCATTTATTGAACTCACTTTAATTATTCTATGAACAATAAAACATTTGTAATCAGGTATGTACATATTTAAATTTTGCATTCTGGAATAAAAGATGTATTTCTTTCCTTTTTGATTTTTTATATTTTGATCATTTTCTAATAGAATTGTGGTAATGTTTCAGTATAAGGTGTAAAGGTTGTCACATTTTCTGATGGAGCGATATAACAAACACAGAAAGTGTCAAAATTATGAATGCACTTGCTAATAACCTTATAAATCATGAGAAAACCTAAAAAAACATGAAAATATCAGGTGGTTATAATAATATGTCCACTACTGATATTTAGAATATTTTGATAAACATATTTTTATATTATTTAAAAAACTTTAAGATAATTAGATGAATCACCTTGCGTGTTTAAGCATTAATTTTGATACAAAGAATTATTGTCCAAAGCCTTGTTAATAAAGCTTCAAAAACTGTGCTAAACGTACGAGGTCATTCATCTAATCATATTAAAGTTTTCTAAATAACATATATATTATTTATAGAGTCGCTTCAAGAATATGTATTATAAAAAAACGTATCAGTTAACTGAAACTATTACGAGTACTTCTTTGCGGTATTAAAAGAAAGCATAATCTTCCTTCCTGAAAATATAATGAATAATATTTTAATAAACTTTTTTAATGAAAATTTCGAAACAATCACTCATATCAAGCTTTGTAAGACAATTACAAGTACTTTTGATCCATTCCAATTACATGTGTAATATCAATAATACAAATAACATTATAAAAATGTTTTCCTAAATTTTTCATAATTAATTAAAAAGCTTTTAAAAAATAGTAAAGTAATTATACCGAATAATAAAACTGCATTTTAAAACATGGGAAAAGTATCATTAACAAAAGTTCTCGTTTAAAATAGATTGCTCTGAAATACAATCTATAAAAGAATGTTTTTTTTCGTTTCATTCAAACAAAAAAGAGATTATTTATTAATTGTTTGAAAAACCTTTAGGTTTGTTTGAACAGTTCTAGCATACATAAAAATATAAATAATCACTTATCTAGTATCTGATCTGATATTAAAAGAATAAGTAAATGGGAATAAACTTTTTCCAAAATCTAATTATCTTTATAGACAAAAAGATTATTTAAAAGATAAGTATGGAAGTTTATAATCATGTAAATGTATATGATATAAACAACGATTATTTTACAGATTAAATGAAGTAATATTTTTAATTAACTGATCTTTATTTGCATAAATTTATCAACGAATTTAAATTATGATTATTAATAATAAAAGAACTAAAATAACTTTTTTCTTGGCCAAAATACATCTACATTTTTTTGGAAAATATTGTTTATTCAGCTAAACAAATCAAAAGAATTTATTTTATTTAACCAAATTTACAGTTTTTTTTATTCAAAAAACATATTTTAATTAAAAAATATTGATCATTTCAATAAAAAATGTTTCAATTTTCCTAAAGAGGTCGATCCAGAACTCTAATCCACTTGTCTGCTTCTTGCTTTTTCTCTGGAGCAATAAGTAATAATATCAAATATATGTTTTACAATACTGAAAAAAATTCTCATTATAATTGATAGACAGTTTTTTATATTATTTTTAAAATAAAATCTATTTTAAATTGATTTTATCTCTTTTTTGAAACAAAATTCAATTTAATTTTATTCTGTGAAAGAAAATAATTTTGACATAAACAACCATGTTCACATTATTATATTTCGTTAAGAGATTTCATAAATAGTATCTACAATTAATATAATTTACCCTTTAAGTATTAAATATATACATTAACTTTTTATTTAGAAAACAAATTGATAAATGAAAAATGAGAAAATCTAAATGAATACTTTTACCTAAAACACAAAGCTAAATTGCAACTCTTACCCTAAACTTAACCAAAGGATAAGATAATAGAATTTATTTTTAATGCAAAAAGGAAAATGAACAATAACATATATTTAGTGGAAGATCGAGTGTGTCGACAATGATAGGGGGCCTGAAATGAATTTTTTTATTGGATACTGGGGCCAAAGGTAGTGTACAAGAAGAAAAGATTGTTGAACAGTTGCTAGTTCTAATGTGCAAACACACAATAGCATCAGTAGTATGTACAAATGGCAGTGGAATGGACATAAGTGAAACATGTCAAATTAAAATAAAATTTTAAAACAATATATTGCATACATTATTTTATGTTCCAAAAATGGTTTTCCCACAAACGATCTTTGGAATTAAATTGATTAGATCAAATAATTGTGGTTCCTCGGGAATACTGTAAACAGAGAACGGTTCAAAAGGAACCCATTGAAACTTAAAAAAAAGTCGATTTTGAAGAATTAAAATGCTTCCAAAAGTTGATCAGCTTCTTTGGATTATTTAAGTATTATAGAATATTAAGTATTATATATTCAAATCTCTCAAAACCTTTTGAAGTCATGCGTGGAAGTTCTAATGACAAACTATATTGAACTTGTGGAGCAGCTACTACACTCCATTAAAGCATTGGTGTGTATATAATAAAAAATGTACTAATAAAATCTGTCCCGCGTCAGTACATCTTTTTTTTAACGGTATAATGAAGAATAGTAAAACACTTGTATGATTACAAATTGAAACAATAATAAAAAAAACTCACAATATATAAACAC
This sequence comes from Girardia tigrina, assembly GCA_001938485.1. Lineage (NCBI taxonomy): Eukaryota > Metazoa > Platyhelminthes > Tricladida > Dugesiidae > Girardia > Girardia tigrina. The sequence goes on from MQRK01200014.1 coordinate 4,224, forward strand.
GGTGAATAAAATAAAATATGAATGAGGTATAAAAAATCTAGTTACTTTTAAAACCAAACACTCGATGATGAAATTGTTATTTGATTCGAAATAATGTCGAATAATTAATGCAATCGAGACGAGAGAAACTGAAAACTGAATACCAGGTACTGTTCAGAAGTTCGAATAAATTTCAATATAGATCTGTAATTATGTTCTGAAAATGATTTGATTGATGAAAATTGTTGAGTTGTTGTTGGTTGTAGTTTTTCTATAAAATTGGACAAATAATTTCAGATTGATAATTGTATTTCACAATGGTGGATAAAAATAATATTGGTAGTTCGACGAAAAAAGTTAATTTACTATTGCAAATATGCAATATTATTAATCAATTAATTGATTTTTTAATTTTTAATTTATTTTAAAATTGAAATCATCTTAACGACTTAGGGTCGTGAAGATGAATATAATAATAAAAATAATAATTAAAATCTATATATTTATATAATATGAAATAAAATACGTAAATATAATATGAAATAAAAAATAAAAAAAATATATAATAAGAAAAATAATATAAAAAAGACGTAACTGTACTGGAAAAATTCAACCATACTTGCAGATTACTGTTGGATGATGCAACGTGACACTCCTGACGTTTGCTATGAGGGAGCAATTTCTTCAAAACACTTTTAAGCATATCTGTTTGTATTAAATCGTTTTCTGTATAACAACAGTAGTTCTCAATTCACAAATTCTACCTAAATTAGGCTTAAAATGGGCAAAATAATTTCTCTCATTTCATACTGTGAGTTAGGTAGTCAATGGCCGCAGTTGGGTACGTCGGACATCTTCCGATCTCTGAAGTTAAGCAATTAACGGCCGCGTTAGTACTTATTTGGGTGACCGATAGGGAAATCGCGGGGCCATTGACTACAGTTCAGGTCAGGCAATCTGTCTGCTACAGGTACCATGTTAACCTGTAATACCTGTCCTATGGTCGAATAGTTGGCGACCGGCCAACTAAACCGACTGCCTCATGCAGAGCAACCTGGGTGAAGAGGTGTGTGGACACCTAGCAGGATGAAAAACAAAACCTAGCAAAGGGCGGATGAGCTCCTTGGAGCCAACGGCCATCCATACCTGGAGAGGAGATAGGCACTACCAGGTTCCTTGCCTACTGAGACACTCAAATGTATATGCAAACCCCAAGCATAATTGAGTGCACTCACGGCTCAAAGGCTACGGTACCAAAAAAAAAGACATTTAAATTTTGCTATGTTGAATTTTGTATGTTGAGTTTAATATTTGGAAATGTGTCTCTCCCACCCAGATGGAAAATTGATATTTTGGATGTTCACTATGAATAATTATTCGAGTATAATTTGCATTTTAAATTACAACATAAGATATTAAAAAACTTTTCAAATATTAAATCGTTTCAAATTTTAATATAAAAATAAAATAAAACTTTCAACTAATTTTTAAATTGATTAAATTAATGTTTTTTCTTTAAATAAAATCATTTTTTTAAAATTAAATTAATATTTAAATAAAATTATTACCAAAATTATAAAATATGAACTTTAAAAATAAAATCCGAAAATAATTTTATTTGAAAATTTGTTCTAATATTTGCTCATTAACAAGACATTAACAAAAATTTATGAATTTAGTAGAATGTCAAATTCTGAAAGTTTTGCTGAGAATTGTGGAAAAAACAAATTAAAAGTAAATTTGTGAAAACCCATATTGGTGTTCTTCAAACATACTACCTGAGGTATGGCTACCAAAACTGACATAAGATTTGAATCAGGGTAATCGAATTAGTAGAACTATGATGAACTTTTATTCATGGTCTTTTCTGAACGCAAAAAATTGTCGGACAAAGTTATTTTGCAAACAATTTGCACGCAAATTAATTTTAAATTGCGACCATTTTAAGATAGTAATCCATATCTTTTCAAGCTCCTATGCATAATGTTAAGATCTAGAAAAGTGTTTTTTAAGTCACTGTGAGGAATATTTTAATTTGTTTGAATGTGTGAATGTAGTGATGCTGTATGTTGATTTAAGAATGTTGAATTTAGAATGGTGATTCTCCCACCCAGATGGAAATTGGTATTTTTTATTTAAATTTAAAGTGATTGACTATTCGAACACAATTAAAATTAAGTTTAATATTTTTTAGTAAATTTTAAATTAAGTGCATTTTTAATAATTTTATGACATTTTTATTATTTTAAGATTTAATGAAAAATGGTAAAAATTATTTTTTTACCACGTTTTTCTTAGCTTGGTTTCTTGTCTGTCTGTCTGTTTGTCTTTCTGTCTGTCTGGAACAAATCTTGCGATTGATTTTTCGACTACTTTCAGTCATCTAATTGAGCTGAAATTTTTTATACAGGCTTGCTTCCGATGACAATACAATATTTTAAAACATTTACGGCTCTACATAAACCGCATATGCTATAATTTAATTTTATGAAAATTTTAACTTTATTAAAAAAATCAATAATATTATTTAATACATACAAAAAATTATTTTGAAATAAAACTTGCTTTTATTAAAATCAAACTTTGTTATTTTGGTTTTATTATCATTTCTGTTATTCGAAATCAATCGAAATTTTATACCTAACCAAAAACGTGGGGCATAGAAATGATCGATTGTTACTAAAAAGCAGTAAAGAGGAAATATCAGTTACTAATAGCAGTAATTCAGAAATCCGCCCCACGTTTTTAGTTAGGTATAAAATTTCTCACATGTCTAGAAAACAAATTATTTTCCTCTTTTTAGTGCATTGGAAATGCTTGAAAAACGTGGTTGTTTTTATAAAAAATTTGTTTTTATTAATAATATTATTAATTAATATTTTTAGAGGCTAAATATTTTAAAAAATAATTTAGAAAAATTTTTCGAATAATCATGATTAAAAACAGAAATAAGAAAACCAATTAGAAGGATGACAAACGATGAAAGACTTTCTGAGAGTCATAATGACTCTAAATGTGATTGTAATAAACATTCAAACGAGACTTGTCTAAATGTTGTTAATATAAATATATAAATATATATAAAACATAAAATCAATAAAAAAAAGTTTGATAGTTTTTTTTCAAAATGAAAAACATTTTAACATCATTAAATATCAGGTTTACTTAAAAAATAAAATAGATTCAATAACTTTTATAATATTATAATCATTATATCATGAAAAATTATCAAAAAGTTTTTATTGATTTTTCCACGTGCTGCTGGGAAAATTTCTATTATACGAACAATTTTGAGGCGTAAAAGAAAATAAAATAAAAATTTCTGAGGTTTAGAATAGTAAATGTATTGTTAAGACTTCAACACATAATGCTTGAAAGCATTAGAGTGTCTCGAAGCACTGGTTAAATATAATTTAAATAAGTTATTACAAAACCACTTTTATTTTTTCATATGTAAACCAGAGATAATACGAGTATGAAAAAGGTAATGCTTCATTTCCCTTGCTAATATTGTTAAGTACGTCTAATACTCGTATTATAGTCCTATGTCAGTGTGAACAAGTTTTTCAATGTATCAAAATAACAATTATGTATGTAATTATTCATAGGATAATAATAAATACATTCAGCACTGTAACAGATTAGACTTGAATTTCGTAGCTTAAACAATATAAATCCTATTTGCATATCGTACATAAAAACATATCGTAAAAATATTATGCGTTTTCCTCAAAATGATTTTCATTAATTTTCTTTAGATAAAAAGTAATTTTAATAAATTGAATAAAACACTATTTTAATTTAAATTGAACAATTTATTGAATTCCTTGTACGACTTGTAAGTTGCGTCTATATCATTTTCGATATTCCAATTAGAATTCATAATGATCAAAATTTTATTAGCCCATAAATTATTTTTATTATAAAAAATTCAAACAAATTTTAAATTTCCCTTTAATAAGCGATTTGCCGACATTTATCTTAATTTTAAAATACTGATTAAATTTTTAAAAACCAAAACTTAAAAATAAAATTTAATTCGATTTAGTTATTTTTTTTAATTTTTAAAATTATGAAAAAAAATTATTTAAAAAACTTAAAACCATTTTAATTTTAAATGAATTACATTTTTTTCTAAAATAATATTAATTTTTAAAATTTAAGAAAACATTTTATTCTACATGATAAGAAATTAACAAATCCAAAATCAACACAAAATTTAAACATGCAAACACTACATAAAACATCAACATACCATATATTACTCCAAATTATGTTTCAAAATTTTAATCATTTCTAAATTATTAAAATTTGACAGAGAGTAGAAAATTAATTAACTCCTCAGGATCGGAGATATGACTTCCATATTGATACTTATCTTCACCCTCTCGATGCGTCCTCGTCGCGATCCTGGATACCCAACTAAATTAGAGAGGGGGCTCTCAGCTAGGGCTAGCAATCGATGAGTAGGTACCTAAATCACTGATGCTACTAAACAAATGGATAGCACAGAGAATACTTGGATTGCTTGCAAAATAATAGTCTCAGGCTAAGTGGGAACCGGACTGGTGTCCTCCTAGGCGGGACTCACGGTTGGGTATGAAGAAGATTTGTGCATTGAATGTTCAGGGGTTCGACGATCAGGAAGTCTTGAGTCTTACTGATGCTCTAGAAAAGCTAAATGTAGATGTAGCCATCCTGACGGAAACGCACAAATTGGGTATTTAGACTGAGAATTATGAAAAACGGACCCTTTACATCAGGAGACGACAAATGGGACAAATTAGGGAAAGAGGAGTTGGTTTATTAACCAGGCTACTTAAAGGTGATATCGAGTTTGATGCATTTTCAGAGTGAAAATCACTTCCTTCAGAATAATTATTGTATGAGTGTACTCTCCTACTAATTGCAGATACAGTGACAGTGAGAAAACCACATTCTATGCCTCTAAAAATACCGTGGTTGGAAAAGCAGAGGCAGAAGCTAGGCAGTCCGGATGCATGTTGGTGGTGGAAGGAGACTTCAATTGCCGCATACACTTTGACGAAGAAAACCAATTACCCAGCATCAGAAAGTATGCAAACAGTGCAAACATGTCGGATAATGGGGAAAGGTTAGTTTAATTACCTGAAGAGAAAGATATGAAGGTTGTAAACTCATTTTTTTCGCCACAACGAGTTGAAAAGCACTTAGTGGACCCACCTGGCGACAAAGAGGAGAGAGCTACTGGAATAATTTTTTGTGCGTTCAGAAAATATGAACCAGATCAAAAATGTATAATCTAAGCATCTTTATGACTGTGGATTCAATCACAATTGAGTAGTCTTATATCTAAAAACAAAAAGATATAAGATAGCTAGTTCAAAATGGAAGCAAAAAGAAGAATTACCCAAAAGCATTCAGATAAATCTTGTAACATGTGACCACGAAAATTTGTCGTCCAAGCTTTAGCGAACGATTGGGGAAACAGGACCAGGATGGGTAAACATAGTGAAAGTTATTACAACACTACTGGAAAAGTACCGGAAGGTCAAAAGGACACTTCTAAAGGGAAACTTGTTACAAAGTCATCACGTAAACGAAAGGAGTCACCACAGAAAGAAATGGATATTAAACCCTTCAGCAGAAAATCTGCAGTGTTGGAGAGCCGCACGAAGCAAGGTAACCTATTCCATTTGTAAATGGAAGAGAGAAAGATTGATCAATCTCAGTATTGAGATTGAACAAAGTTTAAATGTTGGAAGCTTCAAGAAGAAAGGTGTGGATTATCTAGAATTGTGTATGCTGGGAATCCAGAAACGAAAATCTATACGATTTTTACGCATGTGTCATCAGTCTCTAATAGTCAGATGGCAAGTCATTATCAGAAGCTCTTCAAAGCGCGCTCAATTATTGAGTTGGAGAATATGACTCGATTCCCCGAGGAAAGTTGTATAGATTTAGATCCACCGAACACAGAAGAGATACGTCTTGCCATTTCAAAAATGAGTAATAGGAAGGCACCCGACTCAAATAGGGTTATTGCGGAGGTTTTAAAATGGGGCTGACAACCTCTTATTGAAAAATGGAAGATCTATTTTAAGATGATTTGGAACGAGGATGATCATCAGTTCCCAAAGGCTTGCAGGAGGGCAGCAGTGGTAACACTCTTCTAGGAAAAGGGTGCAAGGTCTGATCCGAATAATTATAAAGGGATCTTCCTCTTGGAAGTCACCGGCAAAGTTTTTGCACGAATAATTGTTAATAGAATGAATGAAAGGTTAGACCTATGGCAGTTTGATTTTCGGTCAAAAAGAGGCATTATGCAAGCTCTAAATATACTCAGGCGGATACAGGAAGAAGGTCGATATAAGAATTAGAAAGTACTTGTAATAATTATCGATTTAGAAAAGGTATTTGATAGTGTCCCACGTGAAGTTCTGTGAGTCTGCTTGAAAAGATTCGGCTAAATCGACAAGATTCTCTACCTGATCAAAGAATTACGTGAGAACTTTATTGCCTCTGTGAGAGATAGTGACCAAGAAGATCTGATCGAATACAAGAAATGCTTGAATGAAAAAGGAATTTTCGACACTGACGAGAAATTTAAACACCTAATCAAAGGAACTGTGTCTGAAAAACTGCTATAAGTGATTGAACAAAGAAAGGAGTACCCGAAAATGCTCCAGCCGCGTATCAAAAAAGTACAATGCAGGTATCCTTTTTGTTTCAAAGTTTTTGCAGAACAGAGGGAACTAAGAAGACATATCAAAAACGTACATACGATCACGATACCGCAGCTTCAGATAGGTGACAAACTTTTCGGATGTCCCATGGAAAATTGCCACAATACATATAAAACAGTTTGATAGTCAAAGAGACATTTATTGATCGATCACTGAACCCAAGGCAAACCCACTAGTACCAGTGCTTCAAAAAATAACGCAGATGAAGGATGTAAAAAATCTTCGAACCCGATCGCGATGCATGATGTGCCATTGCCCCTCGACGGTACCGCGAGACGGACCCAGGAGTGATTCCAAGGGTGGTTTTCGACTTTCGGTTAAGTAATACAAATGATGTGAGGACATTTTGGTGTCCCTTTACTCATTGTTCGAAACGTGTTTACACAGCCAAAGCTTTACAGAATCACGGTACGAGGAATCATGACTTGTACTTTCTGACTGGAAAACCGACGCGTGCACGTGCACCGAAAGCTCGCATTCTTGCATCTAACGCTATGCTAGAATGTCAGTAGTCTATGTAATGTCTATTTTGGGTTTCTGTCCGATACAGAGTCTATAACTAAATACCCTGTACTCCAATGCTGGAACAGTTGTTTCTACAATACTCAGTTATCCGTTCAGTCGGTGGAGGCTCAACTAACTCCTCATACAACTATTTAAAAATTTTGAAACAGCAATATTCAACATATAATTTAAAGCACAAACGTGATGGTTTTAATACATATGAAGTTATAAAATGAAGTTATTAAATTATTATTAAATTAAACCTGATTGCCCGTATTTGACGTAAAAACAATTCAAATTTTATTGAACAATACAATCTTCGGCCAACTTTTACTACCGACAAACTTTGATATTAAAAATCGGTTCATTAGTACCCAGTTCAGATCATACAAGAATACAGAATTATGATGCAAGGAATATTTTATTTTTTGTTTATATTTTATTATTATTTTTGCTAGATAATGACAACGTTATTATTAAAATATTTATTTTTATCAATTCAATAAAAGTCATCTTCGTGATGACTCTCTGAAGATCCTTACTGTAGTGTCCTACTATTAATATTTATACTTAATATTTTTATATAAAAATTAATAATCATTATTGATTAATAATTTACAATTAATTTAAAATAAGAAAGTTACTTAACAACATATAATTTTTGTTGAGAAGAACCAATTCGATTTTTACCTATTCGAATTCCTTCCTTTCTTTTAACTCAACGACAAATTCAATTGTTTCAATTCAATCTAATATATTCGTTCGGTCTCTAATTCATAGAAAATGTCATCTGTTTTTCGATTAAATCTGAATGGGAATTGATTTGAGGAATTAAATTATCCAGTCATTAAAATTTACAGACCATTATTCTGCTGTTCGGTTATCAAAGTTAATTTAGAGTTATTATTACAAAATCATCCATGATCCGTTTTTCTCACGATTGTTGTGGCACGGCGTACATCCAAAATAACTAATTACTATCAAAGAACTCAATCATTCCACGCATTACACCTTACAAATAGTGAGAACATTTTCTATTTATGCAGATCAAAAGTTTTGTATTGTAAGCTTTCACTTTCCATCAATATTCCGGGATCACGGGAAAATTTCCTGGGATTTTTTAATCACTATAAAGCTAGGGGTAACATTGAATAAAAAAAAACGTAGCATAACTCAAAATAATATCTATCATTTATCAAATATAAATCATTTATCAAAACAAAAACTTATAAATTCATTAAATAAAAATTAAAGAAAAATAATTAAATAAAAAAATAGATTAAAATAGTAAATGAAATCATTTAGTGCAGTTGTATGTAATGTATAACAGAAGAACTCTTTATAAAAAATCATTTATTATTATTGATAC
>MQRK01200014.1:31322-41599 GCA_001938485.1 Girardia tigrina
AGATTCAAATAATTAATCAAATAACATATCAATCCCATCTGAGTAGGAGAGTCACAAATCTAAACAGCATAAAAACAACAAACTTACAACATTCACAATTATCCCTCACAAATTCGATTCATTGTTCTAGTAATTATTGATGGAATAATAGTTTTGTTCTACGATAGGATTGACAAAAGACGTTGCGTAGTGGTCAAATAATTCGGATTCCAATAAAGATTGTGATTGAGCTTCGAAATTGACGACGACTGAGGATGGGATTTGAGAAATTGGGATTGCAATTGAAGCCAATCGAGGTTTGCCAAAGATATGTGACATAGGGTATATGAAAGATAACATATAATATGTATTGTTCTTGTACTTGATCATTATAAATTTCGGATCTCAAAAACATCTTCTAATATTACTTTTTTTAATTTGAATAATTAGTCAAGTTATAGATGTTTAACTGATACACGTATAAAAACAAAAAAAAGATGAGTTTCGCATAGTTTGAAAAAATAAACTAAGAGACATCTCAAAAACAAAAGTAAAAAATTCCTATTTTAAACAGAAATCAGCATTCGAAAATAATAAATTAACTAAAATATTTTTAAATATAGTTTAAATAGTTTAAATTCGTACAAGAAAATGGCTCGAATTTTAATTTTTTCCATTATTAATTTAGCACCGTAAATATTCTAAAAAATAACAGAATATGTTAATAATGGCTATAGGAATATACAGCTAGGCATAAGATTTCAAATAATATCTAACACTAATGTATTTAAACTTATATACATATCAAAGTAGATAAACAAAGAATAAAGATTAAAAACCGCCATTATTTTTCGACCAACCTAATATATCCACATTAAAAAAGAATCATTAAAATATATTTAAAAAAACAGTAAAATAATATTTCATAATTTCATTTTCTGTACATTCTTTTCCTTTATTATTTTCCGGTATAAACGGAGAAAAAAATAAAAATATGTATTACCAAAAAAAGAAAAAAATAAAATAATTTAGTCGAATAATAAACATTTACTGAAACAAATGAAAAATTATTTTTACAAGCGTGATTTAATAAATTATTAATTTTAATAAAACGAGTAATAAAAAGAATTATTAATAATTAAATATTTATCGAAAGAAAAAAAATAATAAAATAAAACGATTTTAATACATTTATTTTATATATAATAAAATGTTTCTTAAAGTATAATTTTGTGAAAAAAATCAAAATTTTATTTAGTCTTAAAAATATTTAAATAAATAATTTTAGAATTTAAAAATGCAATTTTTGTAAAAAAAAACTAAATTTAACAATTTGTCTCGAAAGATAATTTTACAAATAGAAATAACTTTGTTTTGTTTTATCACAACAAATATATTTGTTTTATTTTACACAAATATGTTTGTTGAACCGTCAGAACGAATTCCGGTTGTTTCACCAACTAAATGAATGTTAAAATTTTAAAATTCTTTTTTTCTCTTTCGTTTTCCAACCATTTTTGTTTTGATTAAAACAAATTCTCAAATCTTCTCTCAGACTGAATATAATCTTTACCGAAAACTAGTTTGCACTTGAACTAATTTATGCAATTCGTTTACGTAGTTAATTTATGTAGTTCGTTTGTGTACTACTTCAATCTCGAGGAAACTTTATTTATTAATCAACGGTTGTTGATTATATTCTTATCAATAATAAATGCAATTTAAAAACTTTATATAATATGAACTTTAATAAATTTCAATTTTTTTTACTTATCTAAACTTAATTATGGAAAAATATTATTTATATTATTTGATTGTTTGTTCTGTTCTTGGGAAAAACATTTGATTTTCGCTCTTCTAAGGGTTTTAATCCACGTCTAGTCATATGATTGCAATATATATTGTTAAGTTTGTAATGATTCGCAGTTGAAAAATCAGAAATTGATATAACATATAAATGACATATTTTTATACAAGTTTATTTGAATAAATTTACGAGGAACACATCATTTTTTATTGCACAAACTATTTATACATAAAAATAAAGATTTTTTAATTTTTTAAAATTTTTAAAATTTTAAATACAGTTAGATAATTTAATATTTCATTTAATTTTAAAATATTATTATAAAATTTAAAAATATAAAATTTATTAAGTCTTATAAATTTTTGTTGTATTAGAATATTTTATAATTTTTTGAAAAATATAAATTTTAACTTAACTTTCTCTAATCTGTTTTATTTCGTGATTTAATTAAAACTCTTGTGTTTTTAATTTTATTTTAATCGTAAAATTCTTATTTATATTGTTATATATATTTTGTTATAAAATATTTTGTTATATGACAAGTTATTAAAATGCAAGATACGTGTTATTAGCTCAGAGATTTCCAGCTTTACATTTATTCTGAGGTTAAAATATCTTATCATTAAAGTTCTAAAGTGAAATATTTACATTATATAAATAGATCAATCTTTGCTTTTTAAGTAAATGTAATTATTGTATGAACTAATAACTTCCAAATAATTTAGACATCCAAAATAAAAGAACCCATAGTATATGTAAAAGATTCAGTGAAGTAAAAGAATGAAAAATTAGTTTTATCAAACTTATTTAAATATATCACGGTAGAATATAGAATAACTATTAATAGTATAATAATTGTTTCGAAATTTTGAATTGAAATCTTTATTTATAATTTGGTATAGATATTTATATTCGAACGTCTTTCTTCCTGTTTCAAATATAATTGCATGTAAAATTAAAAAAATAAAATTAATTATAAAAAATTAAATAATTAAATAAAAAAGAACAATTTAACTGTTTAAATTAAAATTCAGGCACAGAAGTCTTTGTCTGGATTTGAAGATTGACAGTGTGTGTCGATAAAATTAAACGATCAACACATTGGTCGACATATCGAATGGCTCGCTCTAATTGACTAACCAATCACGATCGAGTTGTAAGTCATTTCCATTTTTTATTATTGAAAAAAAGATTTATGATTTTTTTAAATTGTGAGATTCGGCCACTGATTATTTCATTTGAAAAGTTGAAATATTTTTTATTGGTTGTTTCAAAAAATTAAAATATACTGGTTTTGCTTATTTTTTTTAACTAGGGTGGAAAGGTTTTTGTTTTGATTAATTTTTTTGAGGAGAATCTAAAATAGATTTCAAAATTTTGTACTGATTTATTGAACTTTTTCTGATTAAATGATTTGTTGCTAAACGAGATTTTTTCACGAGCTCAGAAATGTTTCAAAAATAGGTCGACCATGATTCTGCTACAATCTGTATATATCTAGGGCACACTGAAGAGTGCCGGAATACTAACGTTTTAGTTAATATATTTAACGTATATCATAAAAAAGCAGGTTCAGACAAATGTTCGGATAAAAATGCCGAAAATGAATTACGTAAATAACGATTAACTTTTTAAAAAATTAATTTTCTAAACAAAATTTAATATTTTTCAACAAACAATAGAAAGACACAAGTATTATCTATCAAAAATTTACCAATTAACCATATTAAGAACATTGAGACAAGTCTCATTTGAATTTTTATTACTACAACATTTAGAGTCATTACGACTCTCAGAAAGTCTTTCATCGTTTGGCATCGTTATAATTGGTTTTCTTATTTCTCTTTTTAATCATGATTATTCGAACAATTTTTCTAAGTCATTTTTTTAAAATATTTACCTTCTAAAAATATTAATTAAAAATAATAATTTAAACCATTTCTTAATAAAACTCAAGATAATAAAAATGTTATCAAATTATTAAAAATGCATTTAATTTAAATTTTATTAAAATATTAAATTTAATTTTAATTATTAAATTTAAAATTATAAAATTGTCAAATGATTATTTAATTATGTCCTTTGTGACCAGAAATTCAACTAACTATACGAAATACAGATGATTGAAATGCATTTTGTCAACTAAGTTATTAGTCTGAAGCAAACCTTCACAAACACATTCTTGAATATTCCAAAAACATTTATTTTTGTATTATATTTTGATTATCAAAAAACACTGAATGTCATTTTTCAAATTTTCTTGTTATTAATTTCGGCGGATTACTCAATGCCATTTTCAGACTAAATTAACATTAGATTTTAACGCTTATATACATGAAAATGGTGATTATGTAGTAAATTATGCAATTAAGACTCTACTTGAAAATGTTTAACAGAGAATTTCAGTGTGAAGCTTGAATATTAATTTTTGGATCCAAGTTACTTTCTACTAGTAATTTTTAATTCGCTTACAAATTACTAGGAGAGAGTGTTTTAAGTTTAATTTTTTTTTGATCAAGAATATAAATTGGCATTGCTTTTACATTCGTTAAATTTTTTATTGGTTTTAAAGATTTTTTAAAGTATTTCTCTTTAAATATCCCTTTGTGAATATATTTTTTATTTTACGAATGAAGATTATTCATTAATACATCAAATTTCAGTCTCAAAGCTCTTTTGGTATACAACAGAAATTTTATCCATCAATTTCAGTGGCATAGACTGTTCAATTGAAAGAAGACTATGACAATTCAAAAATGATACTGAATTGCATAATCTATAACAAATATATACTGAAGTATATGTTCGAATTTGAAAAGGGTAAATATTTTTCTGGACGTCAGCTCATGCACACCAAATACTGCTGCATCATCTGCGAGTGGGACATGTGAGCAAGGAATTCTCAATATTTACGAAAAGACTGGTCCTAGTGTATAGGTTTTGTGTCAGGACAGAAGAACACCTCATATCCAAACAAGATTTCATTATCAAATCAAACTATGGATTTTGAAAAACTTTGTTAAAGCAACGAATAAGTAAGTAGAAGGATTTAATGTCTAAGAAGGCTGTTTCCAAGTATCAGTGACAGCGAAAGCTTCTTTGAATCACATTTAGGAAAGTTCTCAGCAACAAAAAGTGGAAAGGACTATTGCAAGAAGTCGAGTCAATGGCGTAGAATGCATTCACAGATATAGTCCAGATATTCCTCCATATCAGCAAGGCTCCAAACTCTGTAGAGCTGGTTGAACATATGATCACAGCGTTGTCCATCAAAATACATTTCTTACACTTGTATCTTGATTTCTTTCCAAAAATGTTGGTAATATTAATAACAAACACAGAGAGGAAGCAGAAAAAAAATTAAAATTTTTTTTTATTTATATCCGTAAAGTGAACATGAGAGATGAAAATTAGTTTGAATTGTGTTATTTTTTTTTTTTCTTACAAATTAAAACTTTTATAACGAAGTATGATATTAACATTACTAAAAATTTACCATTTTATTTAACCTAATTATTTGAAAAAATATTTATTAATAATAAAAAATAATTCATTATCATATAAAATATTATTTTATATTATTATGAGAATATTTAATTTGAAATTTAGTTTTAGTTATATAATAAAATATTTTCTATTAAAATAATAATTTATAATTAATATTAATAATGCTGTACTTTTATTTTCTTCTTCATTTTAATAAAAACAGTAATTATTAAAAACTTTTCTTTAAATTTTCCACTAAGAAATTTAACAATAAAAATGTATTGCAGCAGTCTAAAAAATTTATAAAAATTTAGTTTTAAAAATTTCAAGAGTTGTTGAAAGTATTCAACTTGTATTGTTAAAATAAATTTATTTATGTTTCGAATTATTTTTTTCTTACAGAATCGTTAAAAAATTAGAGTGTAGTCTAAGTTTAGAGATTAAAAAATAATGGTCAAAGGATAAATTAATATTGTATTTGTTAAAATATGTATTTTCTATTTTATTATATATAATAATGCAAAGTTATCTGAATTTTTAAATATCAATTAAACATAAATTTTTTTATGTACCCGAGCTTTTCGTAAAACACACACACATATATATGCCTCATTTTGACAGCTAGTAAATAAGAAAAAATTTTAAAATTAAAAAAAATTATAATAAAATTTTTTTGATATTTTTGTACATTTTTTAAACATTTTTAGCCGAAATAAAAATCAATAAATCTTATTTATAAAAGAATAATAAATAAATATTTATGATAGTTTAATATATATCTAACTTATCGAGACTGCTTGCGACGTATAATCAGCTTGATAATTATATTCCGCATCATTTATTCGACGATCAGCTGATTAAAATAATAATTCAAATTTACAAAATGATAATACCGATTGTGAGGAATATTTTAAATTTGGTATGTTGAAATTGGTATGTTGACTTTTGTATGTTGAGTTTAGTATTTGGAAATGTGTTTCTCAGTGAGGCGACTTTACCACGGCGACTTTACCGCGGACGACTTTACAGCGGGCGACTTTACCGCTGGTGACTTTACAACGGGCGACTTTACCGCGGATTTTTTCAGAAAAAAATATTAAAAATTTATAATATTGATATTAAATAATTAAATAAATTCTATCTTCTTAAAATTTTTAATTAAGATATTTTTTGCAATTATTACCGAATAATACTTTATTAAAATATAATATTTTATAATAAAATTTTCCATTTACGTTAATATACCTTTAAATATATACATTAAAATATTATAAATTTCTTAAAATTTTTTCTCTCACACTTTTTTCAGCATGAATCTTCAATTCTTTAATTCAAAATCTGAAAATCCGATTGTTGCGTATGCAGGTTATTCTTATTGCTTTGTTTATGATTTAAAATCCCTAGATGAAAAATCCTGGCGGTGTGTTGCTTATGAACAACATAAATGTAAAGGAAGAATTCGTACTTCAAACAACAACGAAGAATCTATTATTTTAGGTCACCCTACTGAGCATAATCATGCTCCTGAGCCAGGTAAAGTTGTCGCTAAGCACATTGCTCAGGTGGTTGCAACTCGTCAATTGCAGACAGTAGAGGCCCATAGGCAAATTATTCAGAAATCTAGGACTGTGATTCCACTTAACACTGCAATATTTCTTCCAAGTTATCGCGCTAGTCAACGAACAATTCAACGAAAACGAAAACAAGAAAATGCTCCTTGGCCAAATCCAAATCATCTTTTAAAAATAAATGTTCCTGAAAATTTGAAGTTTACAAATAGAAATGAATCTTTTTTGATATACGATTCTGGATCTAATAATGCCAACCGGATAATGCTCTTCAGGACAACTACAAACATAAATCTGATGGCTTCTTGTGAAAATTGGTTTATGGATGAGAGATTCTCTGTCGCCCCTCGATTATTTTACCAAGTTTATACTATACATGCCTTAAAATCAAACAAAGTATTCCCTCTTGTTTATGCATTGATGACCAATAAAACTCAATTAAATTACACTCGTATGTTTGAAGAGCTTTTAAGATAAGAACCAAATTTAAATCCACAAATTATTATGATGGATTTTGAAAAAGGAGCAATGAACGCTGTTTCAACTGTATTTTGCAATGCTACTGTTAAAGGCTGTTTTTTCATCTAAACTAATCAATTTGGAAAAAATAAAAGAAACGTCAAATCTTCCGGATCTCTATTCAAACAATGATGAAATTAGAACTATTCTGAAATCAATAATGGCTATAGCGTTTGTTCCTGTGAATGATGTCATTACTGCCTTTTTGGCTTTACTTGATCTTTCTAATAATTATCCAGAACTCGATGATGTCTTTGCATATTTTAAGGATACATATATTGACCGTGCTCGTGGAGAACGAAGATTACGATCTCGATATTCAATTCAGTGTTGAAATGTATATGACTGCGTTATTTCTCATCTACCACTCACAAACAATACAATAGAAGGTTGGCATCGTGCGTTTCAGAATTCTATAGCTTGCAATCACCCAACTTTTTATAGTTTTATAAATCAATTTCGTACTGAACAAGATTTTGTTGAACTAATTTGGCAGCGCATTAGAGCAGGTGAAGAATTCCCACAATTATCAACGCAAATTTATGCCAAAGTAAGTGAGAGGATTGAACGTGTAGATGAGCAATACAATAATTTACCAATATTTGATTATCTTAGAGGCGTTGCTCATAATTTAAACTTTTTGGATTAAAGTATATATTTACTATTTCATTATTTTAATATATCAGTTTAATGTTTTTTTATCTTTCTTCTATTTACACATCACATTTTTTTGTGTGTTATTCATTTGTTCTAGAATGATATTTGAATTTTTTAAATTAGGAATTTACTAATTTTTCGTATGTTGTTTGTTTATTTTTTATATTAAAAAGAATAATTGAATCTCACGCCAATCTGAACTTTTCTATCCATTTATGTTTTAAAATTAAAACTTTTGTATGATTCATTGTTTTATCATTACATAATTAAAATTTTTATTCATATTTTAGATGACATTGTTCACTTATTGACGTTTTTGTTGTAAATTTTCCATGGTAAAGTCGCCCGCTGTAAAGTCGTCGGCGGAAAAGTCGCCGCGGTAAAGTCGGCGTACCGTGTTTCTCCCACCCAGATGGAAAATTGATATTTTAGATGTTCACGATGAATATTTATTCGAGTATAATTTGCATTTTAAAGTACATCATATTTAAAAAAACTTTAAAAATATTAAATCATTTCAAATTTTAATATTAAAAATTTAAATATAGTAAATAGATTTTAACTAAGTTTTAAATTAAATAAATGTTCTTTCTTTCCATTAAATAATTTTTAAATAAAATTAATATGTAGATAAAATTATTACTATTAACAACATCACAATTTGAATGTAAACATTTATTACAACACAAACAGATTCTTCACAACAATTTTCAGTGGTCATCTTTCTTTGATTAATATAGTTTTTGTTTATATATTCAAATCTAAAAAACAATGAATGAGAAATTTTTTAATATTAATTTTTAATTTCATAAATTTTATTGGATAAAAAGACATTACATAATTTTTGTAATGAACATTTATTTTTAAAATATATTAAATTTAATAAGTTAAAATCGTTTACTAAAAATATTATTAAAATTCATAATTATAAAACTTTAATTAATTGGAACTTAAAATTAATATCATTAGATTCAAATAATCGATCAATAAACATATCAATCCCATCTGAGTAGGAGAGTCACAGATCTAAACAACATACAAATAACAAACTTACAACATTCCAAATTATCCCTCACAATTACTAAAATTACAAAATTTGAACTTTAAAAATAAAATCTGAAAATAATGAAAAATTTGTTCGAATAATTGTTTATTAAAAACATTCACTAAAATTTAATAATTTAGAACGATTTCGAATTACGAAAGCTTTGCTGAGAGTTGTCCAAAAGACATTTCTAATTGTATTGAAAATTAAAGTTCGAAAACCCATGTTGGTGTTCTTAATACCGATTATTTAAACAAACCGGATATTATTTGTAATGGAATTCTCCTCCAATTGTCCAGTGGAATTTTCATGACGATATGTTGACATCGAAATTTTATCTAAAAATTATTTTCGAATTTTTGTCTATCAGAAATCAAATTTCACAATTATCAGTTTTACAAATCTAATTTTTAATGGAAATTTTCAATTTTAAAATTCTTTATCAAAATTCAGAAATAATATTTTTAAAGAAAATCCGAAAACAAAAACTATTTTCGTTCGTTTCTTATTATTATGAATAATGAAATTATTCGAATAAATAAAATAGATTCCACGGAATCTACTAATTATTTGGTGGCACAATTACAAAATTCATCATACATCTACACTACCGACGATATTCAACATATATAAAAATTTTTCAAAATTACTATTCAACCAACAGCGCATTCAAGGTATCCAATTACAATCTATTTCTCAGAAACAATTTACGGTCTTTCTAAGACCGATATTTCTATAATCTTGCAAATTAAAATCGTTTTATCATCGGTCAATTCAAGTAACAATAATTTCTTTATTAATTGACTAAATAATTATAATAAAAAAAATTAAATTTTATTAAATTTTATTTATTTAAATAAAAAAAATAAACATTGTAATCAGTTATTATATTTACGTAAAAGTCTTTAACGTGTTTTTTTCAAAAAAATTTTTATATATTTTTTTTTAAAAAATGATAGTTATTAAGTTTCTTTTGAACAAATAATTCTATAATTTACAAATTATATAAAAAATTGTAAAAACTTTCAAGGTTAAAATGTAATTATAAAATATATAAACCATCTATTTAATTTAGAAAACTAAAAATGAAAAAAAAATTAAAATATTAATTCAAAACAACCCTCAAAATTCTAATTTAAATTGCTTTTCTTTTCATCAAACAGCATCAAAATAAAATAGGAAATATATTAAATTTTTCTGAAAAGATTTTTCTCAA
>MQRK01200016.1:13844-25821 GCA_001938485.1 Girardia tigrina
ATGTTGAACACATTGAATGGTGCAAAGTATTTCTCTACAATTGACTTGGGAAACGCATACTATCAAGTTGAACTTGATGAAGAATCAAAGATTAAAACGGCATTCTCGACAAAGAATAGAGTATAGAGTTGTATATAGTTGTGGTATGCGATTGAATAGTTCGAGAGTCCGGTAAATTGTGAATGATTTAAAATTCATCAATTTATTACTAGACATTCCTAAAATTACTACTTCGCTATTTAATGGTTAATTTCAATTGAGTGACGAATATTTTTTGAAGAACTGAATAATTGATTACTCGTTTAATGATTGAACAGAAACACTTTTTGTTTTTTAATTGATACTTCGTTAAATTGAATTGAATTTATTGAAATACTAGAGTCTGAAATCTTCCTAAAAGTTGCGAAGAGTTCAAGATGATTTAGTTAGTATGTTGGTGATAATAAAAATTGAGTTGTTTAGAAATTAAAAATTTGTTAATTAATTTGATTCGCGTTTTGGGATTTGAAATCAAAACAGCTATTTTAATGGTTAATGTAAAAATGAATGTAAAAGTTAATAATATAAATAATGTAAAGTAAAAATGAATTCGAGGACTGTTGGTACAAGAGTGGGTGGAGTAAGGCGGCCGCAGCGAGCCGGCGACGGGGGTTGGATTGCAAGACGTGGGGCATTCAATTTTCGACGCTCACCGACTCTCATTTCTTGGAGCACCTCAGGTCGTTCATCATAATCTTTCATAATTTTCCCATGGTCCAATTCGACAAATTGCGGTATTTTTTCTATGTGTTTTTTATTAATCCGTTCTACGATCGATGATAATTGTGATTTTTTATCGGTAACGAATCGAAAGAATTGCGTGACAGATTGTTGATCGTATTTACTGAGAACTGATAGAGCAACATCGATTGTATTTTGGCGCATCATATTTAAGATTATTTAAATTTTATTTCATTGAAGAGACTTCCAGAATAAATTTTATTTCAGTAAATTATTTACAATTTTTTTGATTTAATTTATTCGAATAAACAAACGATAAAATTAAAAAAGTTCGAATCGTTTTATTTTAACAATTTTTTTGAGAATCAAATTCATAGAAAGAAATCCACAAAATTCAAACAATTGTTATTATATAAAAAACGGATTTTTTTACAGAAAAAACATGTGATTAAAAAAACACTAAATTCGAATTCGTCAATTTACAAAAAAAATTCAAAAGCCAGGATACATTAAAATTCTCAAATCCAATCGATTATATAATTCAATTCACACGTTTTCAAAACTATCTTCCGATTTCCGCCCAATAATTCATCAGACTATTTGCACATCGATTGAATACAATTAACTGGATAATCCGATCAATATCTTTCTTTTTAATAATATGTTCTTCAACAATTCATCTATTTGAGTTTCATCGAAATTGCAAATTTTCCAATGTGATTTTAAAATCAAATTTTCATCCATTATTAGATTGAATTGAAAACAGATGATGCAAATCCAAATGAAATTAAGTTGCAATTTCGAAATAGAAACCAATCTTCTGTTTCAATTTGGAACAGAATGTCACTTATTCGAATATTGACAAATGTCGCATCGTGAGATACAAATCCTCAGAATTCACCACTGTGAGGCTCCCCCATTTTTCTTAATCAAACAAGGACTCATTAGTAAAATCAATTTGAAATTCTGAGTTCCTGTCTCGAACTAATCGATCGTTGTAGAATGATGCTATATGCGTTCACGACATTACCTTATTGATATCAGATTTCGTAATTCAGTAATTAATCATTTTGTTAGTTCCGAAGACATTGAGTAATATTGACAATTCTTGGAATCGAGTTTTCTTGTTCGACACGAACATTTAAATTAATATGCATTAATGTGAGTAAGAGTAATATGACGACCGTGTGGATATAAAGAAAGATCGAACAATTCGAGATTATACAACTTAAAATCATAAATGATATAAAGACAAATTTAAATGAACTATAAAGTAACATGAAAACAGAACAGCAGTTGAAAGAAGTAAAAAATAAAGTTAAAGTCGAGGTCCAGAGAGTAGTATAAGAATTGTAACCTGAACTCCTGGTTAAAATGCAACATTTGTGATGCAAAGTTATTTATATAAACTTTTGATTAAGCTTCAGCATTTTACAATTGGTAACACGCATATTTATGTTAGTATCGTAAACTAAAATCTGAGTTGAATGATTCAAAACTATTATTTGAACAAGAATAATTAATAGCGGCAAAGAACACTTTGGATGTGACTTAGGCCGACCGTAGAATGCAAGGGACACGCGGACGGGCCGTCGTTTGTTTCCTTGGGGCTCTCTTTGTCCTATCTAAACTTTGTCTTGTCTAAATAATTAACCGATGTAAGTTGAAGTACGAACGTTAGTCGGAAGTAACATTGTTGGGTATTCGAAAATATTTTTGTTAATCACTTTAATCAAGCTTTCAAATTATCTGACTCCTTTTCAAATGGTTCTTCCAACTTTGTAATGAATATATTAATTTGATTAACCTCTCTTGAGGTTTCAATTCAAACGAATCTCGTCGGAATTTATTATAGTTTTCAAATATTAATAATAGTAATAAGTCAAAGGTATTCTGTTTAAAAACTTTATTCAATTGAACCACAAAATTCTTCCGAATAATACAACGTATAAATAACTATGGAGGATTCCAAATATTTTGTAAATCTTTTTCTATTAAAAATTATGAGTTTTCTATTAGAAAATTTCGTTTATTATTTTTTAGCTTAAAAATTCTTTGTTTTGGGGTATTTATACCCGTTTTGATTATAAAAAAATAATTAAATTTAAATTAGTTGTAATCTAGGAAAATAACAAACAAGAGTTAACACGTGAATATTTATTTCAAATGAAACTCAATTGAAGATATCAGATAATTAAAACAAATTGATTTCATTGTTTTTAATAATTCTCCATTACATTAGTTTAATTTAAAATTTAACTTTTTTAAAAAAACATTAATTTAAAAATTTAAAACATTAAGTCAAAAATTTAAAAATTTTCAATTATGATAATTTGTTTAGCTGGGCTTAATTGCCCGTTTATTTGAAATTATAAATTAATCCCAGCGTAATTGCTGGTTGATTAGTTTTAATTTAAATAAAATATCTTGGCATAATTGCACGAATCATTTTTCGACGAGTTTTATTTTAAGGTAAGTTTTTCGTTTTTTTAATATATTATATTTTTTTATAATATACATTTTTTTATATAATAATAATTTTAATAATAATCATAATAATAAAGTAATAATTATAATAATAAAAATAAAATAATAATAATAAATTAATAATAATAATAAATAATAATAATCATTTCCCAAGCCTTCAACGGCTATTACAACCAACACAGGCGTGCCCCCTTAATGAACGGGCCCCTGCGAGGGAGGAAAAACTCGTTGACAAGGTGCTTAATAAAATAATAATCATTGTTTCATATTAATTTTAATAAAAATAAAAATATAATAATAATGACAAAATAATAATGATAATAATAGTATTAATAAATTGATAATATTCAAAAAAATAATCAAAATAATCACCATAAATTTAATAAAAATATTATAATGATAGTAATAATTATAAAATAAATAATAATAAAATAATAATAATATAATAATAATAATGAAATAGTTATAATTTTAATATAATAAATAATAATACTAAAATAATATTGTTAATATTGGTAATATTACTTATACTGATACAAATTATCCCTATTAACTACCTTGAGTCCCTGAACACTGAGCTCAAACAAAAGGGAAGTTACAAAGAGATTTATCACCACATTTTATTTTAATTTTAATTTATTATTTTTATAATTTATTTTTTATGAGAGTAAGGTATTTATTTATTTAAAATTTTTTTTAAAAAATATATTTGGTTTCAGGACCTTAACAACATCAATCCCTCCAGAAGCTGAGCTACCAGTCGGGCCATACTCGGTACTGGTAGATAACTCGAAGGCGATCCGACGTACTCAAAACGTGTTGATGTGAGCGAAGGAGGCGCGTCTGTTCCCGTGTTTATTTAATCGATGAATTATTGTGAGGAGCTAGAGATAAGTATGAGTTGCCGTTTAACTCAGAAAAGCGGATGGGGGCTCAGAGCTAACGAAGATATCGTAAAAGGAGGGAACACGACACTTTGCATATTTACTCATTTTCGATCAACAATAAATGATAATGTAAAAATTTTATCAAACTAGTAAATCAAAAAAATCTTTTTGCAAAAAACAGTTTTACGATTATTCAAAAATGTTTAAACTGTATTACATAAAAATGTTTTGGTTTTTTGCCTCCATGTTTCATAATAAATTTATCATCAGACTATTGCAAAAGCAATGCAGGTTTTTGAACCTAAACTCTAAACAAATGTAACTCAGCACAGAATAAACTTTATAATTTGAATTAAAAACCATCAGAATCAATACATTTTTGCCAACGAGAAACAAGTTTATTGATGTCCTAGTGTAGAACTCTTGAGTTCTGGATGCGATGAAAGCGTTAAAGGTGTCTTTATAGTCGTCTTGGTTTTTGAAGCATTTTTCCTGGATAAAGTTGTCCAGATGCTTGAAAAAATGGCAATCGGTAGGTGAAAGGTCCGGTGAGTAGGTTGGATGAGGCAGAGTTTCGCAGCCCGATTCCTTTAGCTTTTGTAAAGTCCATTTTGTGATCTGTAGCCTGGCGTTTTCGTGGAAGAGATTTGGCCCCTTCATATTGACCAATCTTGGGCAGATACGTCGTAGCTCGTGATGCATTTGTCAATTTGTTAAAAGTACGTGTCTTCGGTGATAGTTTCCCCTGTATTCAGAAAGCTATGATCACGAGACAGGCTGCAGACCACCAAACAGTCACCATCAATAGTGTATCATGGAGGGGGGCGAGGGGTGGCGGTACACCCCGCGCGGCACGACAGTTATGGGCGACATTTGTGAATGGGAATGAAGGTGCATTATTGAAATTCATCCAAAGGACTTCATCGCCTACGAACAAAGTGATGGATACGGAGGACGACAATCCTGCAGAGACTGGAGATGAAGTTGATATTGCTTATGCTAAAGTTGAAGTCCATACTGCTATTGCGGAAGGCGAAGGTGGCATTTAAAGCATAGAGTCCATGAAAAGTGCCATTGATGCAGAAGTTTGTTAGTCTGAAATTGAAGCACTAGAAAGGCATCAACTAATATCTATGAAAACAGACTTTGTAATTGATTTTACTGACATTGGTCTTTGACTGTTAAGATTAACAATGAAATTCTATCTATGCTTGTTCGGCAAGGACATACTTTTATGCATCACATTCATTATGAATTCATAGAAGTACCGCGACCAGGAACGTAAACAAAAGGTGATACTAGAAAGTTAACTAAAAAAGGGTTTTTTCGTGATCTACGGAACAGAGAGAAAAGTATGAAGACATGAATGGTGTACACTCCATCAAAGGAAACCCTGTTCTGCTTTTGCTGCAGACTGTTTTCAATTTGGTTGTCTGGTTTTTCTGATGGAGAAAGCTTTAAGAACTGGTGGAAATTAAATCCTAAAGTTCTAAATGTCATGAACACGAAGTTAGCACATCGTAAGTCCAGGCATTCCTCAAGTGGAAGAAGCTAGAGATTTGACTCGTTGAAGGATTACGCTAGGTAAACATGGATGGAAATGAAATAAAAGTGGAGATGTCGTTTGTCAGTTTCATCGAGACAAAGGGAAAAAGCGGTAAGGACATTTCTGAACTGATATTGAGACAACTGAAGAACGACGAGATTCAGATGGATGATTGCCGTGGACAGGCATATGACAATGTTGCTGTTATGACTACATTACATAACTTCATACATGCTTTAGTCATATAACATTGCGGTAAACACAAAAAATCAAAAACCTGCATTCTTTTTTGAAAAAAACGTAATATGTTATTAGCCACTATTTAATTGCAAAATGAAGTTATAAATTTTCTTTGTATGAAATTTTTGCTTTTACAAAAGATTTTAGTCATTACTAATAACATAATTAATTGATTATTAAATGTAATGGTAATCTTCCCTTCTACAAAAAATAATAAAAAAGGTTTTTTTGACCGAGTGAAGTGCTGTCCGCATAAGGTAGTGTCGGGCAACCTTTTCGAGTTTCGACGCACTAAGCTTAAAACTTTTTTGCGGCGCACTTGTGGGACTCTCCCTTAGTTTTGAGAGAATTAAGAATACATAATACAAGAGCTTTTCTGAATAATGTTTAATTTGTTGAGTCTCCGGAGAAGTATATTAATTTTCGGAAATCAAACAAAAATTATTTTTATTTCTCTGGTTCGCCTTTTTAGGTGGTGTTCCCAAAAAGGGGTAAGGTCTTTAGATTAAGATATTGCTTTGAAGGTAAAACGAAAACTTGATCGTAAGAATTTAAATACTTAGCAAAAAATGTATTATAAATTAATATTTAAATAATTAAAAAGTCAACAGATTTGTTTTTAATAAGATTTATTTATTTATTACAATATTCACAAATGTAAAAATTTAAATAAATAAGGATGAGAGATTGCCTATATGGATTGATACTTCACTAATCAGATATCTCCAATTAGTAAAATCAGGTTTAGTAGTGATTTTAGAATATAAATACAAAATATGATTATAATTTTATTCAAAATTCAGATATTAAAAATTAATTATTTTAATTATTATAACCGGTTTATCTTCTTCTAATATTTTTCTCCAATAAAATTTTTCATTTCTCTTCCCAACAGAATTTCTCAGATATATCTTCTCAATTAAATTCGATTAATATAGATTTCAATATCTTCTTCGACCAAATTTATTCCTCCAAGGGGATATATCTTCTTGACTCAATTCAATTTAAAATTAATTCCAATTTAAAATTTTCTTCCGATCCTTTAAATAGATTTTTCCCGCTTCTTAAATGAATTTTCAAAATGATTCTGCAAGCTTTAAATAAATTTAAAATGGTTCTTAAAAAAATTAAATTAACCTTTTTTGCAAACTTATTTATATTATTTTGTTAGCCACGGACTTTAAGTTGGAAAGTTTGACTTCTGATCTTTGACTTCTGACGAGTCATTTTATTTTTACATTTTGGTCTCCAAGCCTGAACTTTTAAACTAATTATTTTGCTCTTTTAAAAATATGAACTTTTAAATTAAGAATTTCGTTTTTTAAAAATATAAATAATTATATAAATAAATACTCTTTTATTTAAATTTTTTTATAAGAAAAATAATAATCAACTATTATTTATATTACATTTATTCAACAAATTAAAATTACCTTGGGTGAAAAGTGAATGAGAATCACGCTAAGAATAAATTATAAGCACAGGTTTTTTGCGTCACAACAAATAATTTTTCACTGTTTTTAACCAACAGATTTTACTGTGTGCGAAACTTACTGTGTTTTACAATGATACAAAAATGCGACTAATATTGCTACATCAATTCTTCAACAACTTGTTCAATAACAAGTTCTATAACTTGTTCTATAACAATTTTAAATATTTTACAAAAATGTTCGCCGCGCACCGATTGCCCGACCTGACATGAGGAATATGAAAATTTTTTTTCGATTTACTAGTTTTTACTATAAAATAATATTACCAATGAGAAATGTATTGGAGAATTATTCAAGTGACTTTAGTTTCTGAAATTTGAAATTCAAAACATTTTCTAAGAAGAGCATTTTAAAATAAAATGTCCTTAAATCACCGAAATTATTTTTGTTTTAATTTTAAAATTTAATGAACTTCCAACCAATTATTAAATTGCTATTTTTTTCAAAATTGAGGTAAAATTTGAATTATATAATTTAAAATGTAAATTACGTTGTTAAAAATTCTTCAAAATATAATTAATAATTTTTGTTCAGAATTTTATTAGGTTTAAGGAAAATGGCTGGGGTTTCTTTTGCACCCCCACTTCATTTTAACATTTTTGAAAAATATATGTTACTTACGTTATACTTAACAAACATCTTCCAAAAAAAACCTTCCCGGGCTGAGAAAAAGAGGTTTAAAAATAACTTGAAATTTAAAAAAACGCCTTACCTATAAATATTTAAATAGTTCATTTAAACAAATGTTATTAAAATATTATTAAAAATTTTCACTAAAATCATAAAATATATTAACAAATAGATAACTAATATTTAACTAATAGTAACTAATAATTAACTAATATAAAAGCTAATATATTAATAATAATATATTTAAATAATTATTTAAAAATTTTCACTAAAATCATAAAATATATTAACAAATAGATAACTAATATTTAACTAATAGTAACTAATAATTAACTAATATAAAAGCTAATATATTAATAATAATATATTAAAATTTGTTTAAATGAACTATTTAAATATTTATAGGTAAGGTGTTTTTTAAATTTTAAGTCATTTTTAAACCTAATTTTCTCAGCTCGGGAACATCCTTTTCGGAAATTATTTTGCAATCACAAAGTAAGATACTAATACTTTTTAAAAATGATAAAATGAAGTGGGGGTGCAAAAGAAACCCCAGCCAATCTTTGTAAATATATACATTTTTTTTCTTCATCCGAATTTGTTGAAACTTTTACAATAAAATTTTCGGTTAAATCCGAGATAAAATAAAAACCAAAAAAACCTAAATACTAATTAATTTTTAAAACAAAAATTAATGATTAAAATCGTGATAAAGGGTGTATGGAAATAACAAAGAAATTTTAATGTAATTTATTTAATTGCAATGTGTTTAAATATTCTTCATGAATAAAAACATTACTGAATCATGTTGAGCTCTATTTCTGATTTCTCTGAAGTTTTATATGCATGGGTAATCTACGATCTAATCGTTTCACGATATGCGAATAAATTCTCAGATGACGAGTCAATTATCTATCCGGCGGTCGGATCCAATGATTTATGTTGGGAGTCCGCTTGTGACGTAATTTCAGTTCCAAACGGCCTCCACAAAAACATTGTCAGAATCATTTTTGAATCGATATTTATATTGCTAAAAATTTGAATACGATTTATCAAAATAAAAACTGTTAAACGTGTGCGACGAAAATGAACATTTCATTATGAATATTTTATTTTTTCACTAATATGCATTATATAATCAGCATCAAATGGTCACGCAACTACCTATAAATTTTCCATACGCTGCAGTGATTGAACCACAAATAGTAACTGAGCAAATCTGGATGCAGAAACCTAAAC
Source organism: Girardia tigrina (assembly GCA_001938485.1). Classification (NCBI taxonomy): domain Eukaryota; kingdom Metazoa; phylum Platyhelminthes; order Tricladida; family Dugesiidae; genus Girardia; species Girardia tigrina. The sequence continues at coordinate 23,087 of MQRK01200016.1, forward strand.
AAGTCTTTGGATGTCCTCCAGGATTGGAATATTTAACCATGGTCGATCAACTTCTCGTTCATCAACAAATAGAGTTACTCGAAGGTTAATTAAAGTTTCGAGGTTCCATTCTAAAATTTGATTATTATGTAACTTTCAGTGGTTACTGATATTGTAATGCCAAGCAAATTTTTCATAAAAAATTCTGTCGGCCAACAAGTTTATTATGCAGCTGAGGGTAGTTTGTGATTATACATACATTTTATTTTACATAATTTAATCAATTTTATTCTATTAAAAATATAATATAAAATATATTTTAGCGTGACCTGTTTTGTCAATGTAGTGTCACATGTTTACAATTTTTTTTTATTTTTAAACAATTACTTAAAAGAATTTTGAATGGAAATTTTTTAAAATTGTAAATAAAATCTTTTATTATTTCAATAATTTGAAGATTTTTTGATTTGATCGAACTATTAGTTTGTCACTTCTTAAACATTTTGGACTTTGTTCTATATATAAAATAAAAAAGGTACTTCAAAATTCTAATTTTGAATATTGAGTTTAAAAATCACAAGATTTCAGTTATAAAAATTTAATTAAAATGTGACATTAATGAGATAAAATGTTTTAGTAAATCATTTTTAAATACTTAAAATATTTTAATTAAAAAAACAAAATTTTATAATAAAACAAAAAATTTAAAAAAACAAAAAAAAATTATTTCAATAACAATTTAAGTTTTTTTAAACAAATATTTTTGAGGAACTTTCGCACTTCCTTTTTACACAAACCATTATAAAGAAATATAGATATAGAAATTATTATTTCATTTATTAAAAATTAAATTTTATACTCACCTTTTGTTAAAATTTATACATTATAAATTTTGTCAGAAAAAGATTTAAATTTCCCAGTATATTTTACATTTTAAATTAATCGTTTCGCCATTACAAATCGATACAATCACATTTTCCAAAAATAAACTTAAAATCGCATTTTAGTTTACATCGATTTAATTGTGTAAAGTAAAAGTTGCAAAAAAATAGTTTAGTTTATTTTCATTTCGCAAATAAAATATTTAACTTTATATTCCTTTTTATTTTATTTCAATTAAATATTTTCATCAAAAATAAAATTAACTTTATTACTTTATAATAAATATTTGAATAAATCTTTTAATAAACATACCGTAAAATTTATTTTATTTTTTACATAAATAAATTTTTACATTAAATTTCTGAAAATCTTATTTTAACATATCTACAACATTATTTTACGAAATGTAATTGTTTAATTATTAATTGCGTTTTGTACTTTACTTTATCTACAACATTATTTTACGAAATGTAATTGTTTAATTATTAATTTGATCAGATTGTAAATTCAAAAATTTTATGAACTTAACAACGCTCCTAACAGTCATCAAGGTTCATCAAATGTTTTAAAATAAAATTTAAGTTTATAAATCAATTATTAATATTTTAAGGCCAGGGTTGTCACATTTGAACGAATTTAGCACTCTCTAAAATTCTAACCAAGACCTGCATTCCCTCGGTGGATCTAAAAACTGTCAGATACCGGAATTATTCGTTAAACGGAGAACCATACTGAGTAAAACAATAAAGTTGGAATTGCGTCATCTAGAAATTTTTTTTTTAAATATTACTTTCTGTATCAAAATTTTAATTTGGTTAGTCAATAAATATCTGGCTGTCCTTGAAGTTTGCTTCATAAATTTTGTGGTTCATATTAAAAAAAAGCTCTGCAACACTGCTATAAAGTACAAAACGAAAATGTGTTTCATTCTTTCTATCGCACATCGTCAATTATCAAAATTTTTAATAAAAGAGTACCTATTTCATCCATTATCCAGATTACTCCAAGAACTATACAAAAGTAGTAAAGTCATGGCGGTCCGGAATTTCGCGGTAGGCCAATTTTAAAATATTCAGTCTGATCGTCATAATCGAAAAAGAGGAAGTGTGCCTTTAGAAGAAGCTTCACTAGAAGACGAATGTAACGTGCTACTCAAAATAAAAATATTTAGTCTATACCAGTTCCTTTAAACAGAAATCAAGGTAAGAAAGATGCGAATAGTAGAAATTCACGAGGAATTTACACAATTATTGATAATAAAGTGAATCCTTCACATGATTCGGATCAAGTAATACAAACAAAAATTGGCAATGTGCTTAAGACTTATGATGAATGTGTCAAGAGGAGAACATATGTTTCACTGAATGAAATCTTTGATATCACCAAAATAAACGGCAAATTGTTATCAACTGAAGACAAACAACTGCACCATTTACAAGTAGAAAGTACAGAACAAGTGTGGTACTCAACATGTAAAGTTTCAAGTAAAGAAACTATTCACCCATCAAACAGGCAAAAATTTCTTACTGAATATGATTCATCATCATTATTAACATGTTACGAACTTGCGCTTAGTACTAGTGATTCTAAATCTGAAAACTCATCCACTAACACAACAAAACTAACACAACAAAAGTAACGTTGCCACCAACGTTGGATACACCCACAAGAATATAAACTATTAAAGCTGCTAAAATATGTAAACAATTGTCACGTGATGGTATTGACATCACAACTTAAAGTCTAGTAGCAATTTACATAGTAAGTAGGGGAAAAATGTATGTTCTCCACCACCCCCGTGGGGGTAGTCCTTAGTTACCGTGGTTCCCATGGCAACGGTCGCGATCACCATAGCAACGGTCGCGGTTACCATG